>JASDQU010109579.1:42316-65123 GCA_032191745.1 Picea mariana | reverse complement strand
TATTTGTTTTTGAAGAATCTTCTAACCAAATTTGTAACTATTTGAATGATCTTGTACCCAAATTTGTAACTTTTTGAATGATCTTGTAACCAAATTTGTAACAAAATTTACAGTAATCATCACTCCACTAGGAAATCTTTGTTATCTCTAACTGTTTTGATGTCTCCTTTCTTGCCGGCCTTTTTTTTTTCCATCCACGCCTGTTATCTCCTAAAACATTTTAGGAGATTCCTCCTCTGTATATACCTCAGCCAAATTATCTCCTCCTATGTATATACCTCAACCAGATTATCTCTATAACTCTCTATAACTCCCATAGATGGTTGTGCATGCAATGAGAACCCATATATCTACACTTCCTCCTTTTCCCTCTCCCACGGGTTGTGATCTCTTCAACAATAATGTGGATCATTGATTCAATCTCGGGTACCATGAGGTGGGTGGAGTTGGATGCACCAATAGTGAATGAAAATTAAGAGATTAAGTAGTCCAATGACACTCCATTGAGCTTAATTAGTTCAATGACACTCCAATGACATATACATGTATACCATGTGAAGTGGATTACTCAACTTTTTCACATAAGAAGAGGTTTGACCCTTTTTAAAGCACTAATTACATTGCAATGGTTTTGATTGTAAATTGATGATCATGGTAATTATATGTTTTGATTTTAAATTCGTGGTAATGGTATTTATATGTTTTGATTGTAAATTCTTGGACATGGTAACAATATATATTAAAGGTTTGGTCCCAATTGTTTGTAAATTCAGTTATCACCATGGTTATTATGGCCTCATCCGAAATTTTATGTGATTGATCTCTTTATTTTTTATTCAATTTTTTGTTTATTAGTAATTCCAATAATAGATACTTTTTTCTTTTCCTCCTTCCATATATCTTAATTCATCAAAGTTGATATTATAAAGTATATCATTTGAAATCATTGATCATGTTGTAGATTATGTGAGAAATAGAGACATGAATTTAAAAACACACACACACACACACACACACACACACACACACACATATATGAAAAAAATAACAATTACAAAGTTTAAATACAATAGAAAAAAATTAATAATTAGAAAATCTACACAAAATAAACTAAGTCACTATGAATATTAGTAAAATAGAATACAACTAAAGTTAAATGAATATTATATAAAGCCAAAATAATAGCACTAGAGTCAAATACCATCATATTTTAGAATAGGAGGAAATACTTGTATAATTAATAACAATATGATATGTGATGATTACTTGAGCTTATATTTCGATTTAAGAACATAGGTTCTTCACCGTGTAGTAATATGTTAACCTTTGTAACTATTGATTTTATTAATTATGTGTGATGATCTCAACTTTCGCATAAGAAAAACAATTTTGGCACATAAAATTCTTTCATTTTATCTGTCTTTTACATAATTATTATAATTTTCATAAATAATTTAACATATGTACATGTTTTTTATTTAACACAACTACTTTCAATTTTATTGACCATTTATTTCATATAATAAATAAAAATTGGTCAGAGAATTTTGTTGTCTTATATCATAAAAAGAGGCCCCCACCATTTGTTGGTTTTAATATAATTTTATCACTATTATGAATATATTTTAAGTAATTTTGATAAGTAATGCCCCACCACTTCTCATACAACACCACTTTTAGGAACATCCCCCGGGGGTCAACTCAATTAGCAAGTGTCGTGATATGAAGTGTTATATTCGATGACGTATCGAGTTCAAATCCCCTTGATTTACCCGTGCCTGCAAAAGGGACATACATATGGCACCTGGAGGTTATAGTGGTAGCGGTCGTAATCGACCCAGTGTCACGTGAGTACGAGACCACCCAGTTGTCGATTCTGCCAGTCCTGAAGGTGAATGTTTGTGTCCCTTAGTTAGAGTATATCCTTTAGTTCATTATTAGTAATATTGTATTTGATATTCATTACATTTCTTCTCCCTTCAAGATGTTTTATCCTCATAGCCTTTCATGGAAAAATATAGTCTTCATTCTATCCTACAATGCCTTCTCATGTTTCTCCATTCTCAAAGTTGTGAGGGTTGAAGACATGAGATGATATGAGTGGTGAAGCCTTGAGAAGAATTGTTGAATTGTGAAAGGGTCAAACCACAATAATTCAATTTTCTATTAAACTATGTAGCAACGAAACCTATGATTATCTGCAAAACTATGTGGCAATGACTTTTGTGAAATTCTTGAAATCCTTAAATATTACGTAAAGGTTCCATTTCATTGTGTTTGTGGACACACTTATGGGCATCTAACTGAGGAATGTTTACTACAACTTTTGAAAGGAGAATGAAGGACAATGATAAACCATAAGTTTGGTTCTATGGACTTTAAGAAACTTTTTCTTTAAGAGAGTGGGGGTAATAAAAGGGTGGGGGGGGGGAGGGGTTGAAAAAGGTCCCCTTGTGGATATTGGAGCCGATAAACCTACATGGTCAAGTCAAGAAGCATAAGGCATTGATTTGTTTCTAGAAATGATAGACTATATGGTAGAGACGTTGAAGATATTCTTTCAAACAATCTCCTTTTAAGTGGTAGAGGCTAGGGATGTCATTGGTATGGACATAATGAAGATGGTTTGAGGTCAATTTCAACATGCTCAATACTCGTGTAAGTCATTTATTTCTTATCCTCCTTGTGACTTGGCTAAATAAATGAAATCTTTAGATTTGTTGAAGAAACATTGGCCATTGTTGGTGGAGAGCCCCACAATTTCCTCTAAAAGGTCTAAATATGGGTAGAAATCAAGGTCCATTGGTAGGGGTTTGATTCGTTTAAGTTATAATATTGACAGAAAATAAAATAAACCTTTCTCTCCTATTTTGAGAATTAAGAATCTGAATGACATGCCTTCGGTTCATCTAGCTAGACTAAATTACTCCACTGAAGAAGAAGTAAGAATTGTTCCAAAGAAAACATAGGTACCCTCTAATATCTAGGAAGGAGATAGTAAGGGGGAGGAAGCATGAAATGAGGGGATTTTAGGATGTGTAATAGGAAGGGTGGGTTTTGTTTACAATTAGGGATAAAATAATTCATTTCTTATGCTCGAGACAAAGACATTAGGGGGATTCAATTGGGGAAGAAAAAAACAATAGTAGGGGCCCTTAGAGATGGGAAATACCTAAGGAGGCTTCTCTAATGATTTTTCTATCCATAAACATTAGAGGGTTTAAGGCAACCCCTATAAAAAGAATGCATTGGGAAGGTTGATGGAAATTCATAAACCTAATTTTCTTATGATTCAAGAAACAAAGGGAGGAGGGGGGGAATTAGTAGGATAGACTAACAAAATGATGAAGGAATGGGAATTTATCTCTCTTGATTCTATAGCTAGATCTAGTGGTTTGGTCTCTAGATGGAAGAATCAAACTACCAAATTTCTAAATTATGTATTTCTTGTTGGTATAGGTAAAATATTTTCTCTTTGAAACTTAGGAATTATTATTCAATGACCAACATCTATGACCCATATTTCTTGTGGGAGAAGAAGTTATGGTAGACCCTGAGAGGATTAGGTCTTTGGTGGTGTATATAGATGATTCTAACAATGTCCCTTTCCAACTTCAAGTTGAAAAAGATGTTAGTAAACCTTTACATCTTTTCAAATTCAATCCTTCTTAATTGGAGGATGACAAATTTATGAAATTTGTAAAGAAGGAGTGAAAAGGATATGACAAGCTTCAAGGGATTTTGTTGGTTTTCGACTTGCAACTAGTCTAAAGAAATTAAAATTAGTGCTAGATTCATAGGCATACAATAAGTACTTCAATAATTTTGAGTAGGAGTTAAAGTATGTATAAAGTCAAAAAGGGGAGGTTTACAAAAAGGATAGTGAAGGTATGTTTTCAAAGGAAAAAAAGGTTGGAATGAAGGTCTTCAATAGGAAAAAAAAAATGTTGGCTAGGAAAGAATCATAATGGAGGGAGAAAGGTGGGGCCATTTGGTTTTCTAAGGGCGATGTTATACCCAATTCTTTCATAACTATGAAAATCATAGGAAAAATGTAAACACTATTTGGGATATGTAATCTCGAGATGGAAAAAAACAAAGGAAATTTAAGGAAATTGTTGATTTAGGGTTAGCACACTTCTACCACCTATCCAAATAACCAAACAAGGAAAACATAGTAGAAATTATAAATATGACTTCCTTTTTTCATAAGTGTGTCTAAGGAAGAGCTAACATTAGTATAAACCTCCTTTCAAATGGACAAGATCCCTAGGCCTGATGGTTATACTGTGGATTTTTTTTGTTAATTTTTAAGATTTGATTGAGGAATACCTACTAATGGTAGTGGAGGAATCTAGGGTCACTAGTAAAATATTAGGTATTTTTTCCACTTTTTTAGTACTTATCCCCAAAATGGAAAATCATATCTTATTTGATAAATTTAGGCCAATTTCCTTAAGAAGAATTATATATGAAATAATTACTAAAGTGATAGAAACTAGGGTGAAGAAAAAGAGTTTATACAATTTCTCGGGAGTAGTTTGGGTTTTTACATGGTAGATAAATCCATGAAGCTATATGGTGGCACAAGAAGGGTTACATTCCATCAAATTGAAGAAAAGACAACAATGAAGAAAATGACAACAATGGTTTTTAAATTGTATTTATATAAGAAGTATGAAAAATCAAATTGGATATAATTGCAATTAATACTAATTCATGTTTGATTTGGGGTATTAGTGGTCAACCAGATTATGGAGGGATTTTCCACAATTTCTTTTAAAATATTAATTAATGGCTAAGATTCAACATTATTTACTCCTTCTCGAGGGTTAATGCAAGGTATTTTATCCATTACACTTTCTATTGATACATAAAGGATTGATTAGGGAACTTATGGAAGAAAAAATAACTAGGGTAACTAGGGGAATTAAGATAAGAAAGGATCTAAGTATGACTCATGTACTTTTTTTTATGATGTTCTATTGCTTTTTATGGTTTCATAAGGGATGTAGATAGGCTAAATGAGATTTTGGATACTTGTATAAAATCTTGTAATATGGATATCAATCTCCAAAAGACTTCAATATCCTTCTATGGTATTGAGGAAGAGTGGGGGAGGGTACTCCTTTAGGTATTTCTTTTTCAACATTTAGAATTTCAATAAGGTATCAAATGTTTAGGGTTATTCCTAAATACTAATGGATATGGAATCAAATATTAGTATTTGATGGTAAATTAGTTAGAGAATTGAATTATTATGTGGTGCAACAAATGACCGTCCATAGGAGGGAGACTTCCACTAGTTAAATGTGTCTTAGAATAAATAATAATCTTTTGGCATCCAATAGAAATCATTCATTTAGAAGTGTCGGAGAATATTAGAAGAAAATGATTTAGATTTGTTAGGATATTTAGACACTTGGGAGTTAGTTAAGATCTACCTGGTCTAATGTGTCAATAGGTAAAAGTGTGTTTCTTAGTGTTTTTCTTTAGTATGCATTATTATGCATTTGTAGTTAGGAAATCCGATGGTCACGATATGTTCCCGACATAGAGTGATCCGACGATTCATACTCTCCTCGATATTAACAGCCATTGATCCGTGGCTTAACACCCGATTGGTCCATGATCTTTATTTAAATAACATGGAGGGTCATTTACCGATGATCGATTGTGAGAAAATCTCTTGTAAAATCTCTCTGTAATATTTTTCTTTTGCATTAATAAACTACTCCAAGTGGTTGTGTTGGCCGGGGCCATGGATGTTTCCCCATAGGGGTTTTACCATGTCAAAACATCGATGTGTTGATATTTGATCTGGTCATGTGAGTGGTTATTGAAGGTCTTCATCCTCTGTTGGAATACCTGTGTTTTCGAACATGGTATCAGAGCCTGTTTGAAGACCTTCTCCTATTGTAGATCGAGATCGTGAAGTCGGTTGCCTTATCTCAATTTTATGCCATTTTCGTACATTTCTGGGCTAAGAGGTGTGTTCCATTGCGTCCAGAGTGCTCATTTAGTTCAAGAACACTTTTTGTTTCACTCGAAAAGGTTTCTTTTTTCCCAATATACGACCATTTCAGTCAGATTTGGAGGTATAACGCCTGAATACGCATTTTAAATTTTTTTTGCTGAGTATCATTTTGGTTTTATTTCGGTTTTGTATTATTTATTTATGGGTTGCTACTCTTTTAGATATGCGTATTCTCTTTGCCCCACGTTTTGTGTGATCTCGAAAAATCATAAACAGAAAGGAAAATGTGCATCTTCCAGGTAAGTTAATCGAGATATAACCCTTGTTGTCATCGAGAAGCGGATTTCTTTTCTTGTGTGAAAAGAGTTTTTTTTTAGCACTCTCTCCAAGACCGTTTTCAACAACAACAACAATATCTTTTGCTAGACCATATGTTAAAAGTTTCCTTATTAAGTAAGAGGTCTTGAGTTCAAGTCTCTCTTTTGTTACTTTTTTTTGAAAAAATTCATGCTCAAATTTTAAAGTGTATTTCACTTCAAGTATAAAAGTGAATCATTATAAGTAGCTTTAATATTTTATTTTAGAGTTATTTATTTTACATGCAACTTTTCTTTTATAAAGTAACTTCATTGTAAAAGTGATCCCCACTTCTCTTTATAAAAGTGGGTCACTTCATAAAGCAACTTACACTATCACGTGGTAATTTGGTTATCATTTATGCCTTTTTTTAAAAGGGCATAACTCTCACATCCGAAGTCCATTTTTAGTGCTTTTTTTTTTTTTAAATTGCATAACTTTTGAGATCTTACCATCCAGATCATGAGTTCTAGTTTTTAAATCCATATCATCTACATATTTAATATGGCTTCTACAAGTAATCTCTTTCTTACTAGCACCAACTACTTCCAATGGAAATCTTAGTTTTTAAATCCATATTATCTACATATTTAATATGGCTTCTACAAGTAATCTCTTGCTTACCAGCACCAACTACTTCCAATGGAAATCTCATATGGAAGATTTATTAAGAAGTAAAGGCTTGTACCAGATTACCTTGGGAAAGGAAAAAACACCCAATGATGATGATAATAAAGTCAAATAGGCTAATAGGAGTGATGAAGCACGTGGACTAATCAGAATGTCCATCTCTCCTAATTTAAGGTTCCACCTTAAAGAAGTTGATGACCCCCATGAATCTTGGGAAAAAATTGAATCTGTGTTTTGTAAACTCAATATTATTCGAGCACAACAGTTACAAAATCAAGTACTGACCTCAAGTCCAAGTGATTTTTCTTGCCTTGGAGACTATCTATCTAAGTTTAAAACACTCAGAATGTTATGTGAAGAATGTGAGATAGAAATGGAGGAAGAGTGTTGCATCTATCTTATTCTTTCTAATCTAGGTAGTGCATATTTTGTGTTTGTATCTACCTTTTATGCCATGAGAGAGGATCTAGGGAAGTCTTATCAAAAACCCACTCTTGAGTCCTTTTGTGCTGATTTGATTAGAGAGGAAGATAAGCTTATACACCTTGGACTGATCAACACTGCAGGTACCTCCAACAAAGCCTTAGTTTCCCAATAGAAAGATAAACCCAAGTATCCCAAGAAGCAACATCCTCGCTACAACAACAAGCAACATAAGGGTCCCAAACCCGCTCAGATAGCTTCAACTCCTAATGGTGACAAAGGCGAAAAATATAAAACTAAGAAGACTGACAGACATTGCAACTTTTGTGATAAAGATGGTCATGATGAGTCCAAATGTTTCAATAATATGGTAGCTTTAGAAGCAACGATGAAGAAGCACAATATCAATATTTATTATACTTCTTCTTATTCTTCTCATGGACATGGACTTTCTGCGTGTGGTTTCTCCTTCAATACAACTTCTACTTCTTCTTCTGATGAGTGGCTTATTGATTCAAGAGCATCTTATCATATGGCTAAGGATAAAGACATATTTTATGCTCTAAATGAATGTAACACTAAGAAAACATTTGTTGGTGATGATATATCTCTTAATGTTGTAGGATCTGGAATAGTTCAAGTAGATAATGGTCATTTCAATGATGCATTATGTGTTCCAAGTCTTTACTGTAACCTTCTATAAATATATCAAATCACTCATTCAGGTGAAGGTAAAATCGTAGAGTTTTCACCTCACCAAGTTGTAATCAAGGATCTAAAATATGATAAGCATGTTCTTGCAACTGGAATTGTTGATGATATTACCAGGTTGTACAAGTTTGATAACTTTGGGTCATCATCTTTTTCATCAGTTTTTGTTGCTCATAGCGATGACTTGAGCAAACTTTGGCATGAGCGGTTCGGTCATCTAAACTATTGCTCATTGCAACAACTATGTAATCAACAGATGGTGACTGGTCTTCCTCCTGTTTCATGCAGAGATGGTGTTTGTGCCAGTTGTGTTCTCGACAAACATCATAGGGACGGTTTTGACAAACATGCCTCTTGGCATGCCTCGGGCCCTCTGCAGCTTGTTCACAGTGATTTGTGTGGTCTACTTTATTCTCCTTCTTTTTCTGGGTGCAAGTATTTATTAACTTTCATTGATGATTTTTCCATACGTACTTGGGTTTACATCTTAAAACTCAAGAGCGAAGTTTTTGACAAGTTTTTGGCCTACAAGGCCCTTGTAGAAAAGAATTCTGGACATCAAATTCAAAAGTTAAGAACAGATAATGGAGGCAAATATGTGAACAATAATTTTACAAGTTACTGCACTACACAGGGAATCCAAATGAAACACACTATTCCATATACACCACAAAAACATGGTGTTGTTGAGAGTAAGAACCACATTAAAATAAATGGCTAATTGTATGATCCAATCTAAGGGATTAAGTCTAAAGTATTGGGCGGAAGCAATCAACTGTGAAAATTACATAGTCAATCACACTCCCACAAAGGCTCTTAAAAATATAACATCGGAAGAATCTTGGACTAAAATTAAACCAGATGTAAGTCACTTTCATGTATTTGGCAGTATAGCATGGGCTCGCATTCCTAATGAGAAAAGGAAAGCATTGCAGCCTAAAAGTGAGAAGTGTATATTTGTTGGTTATTATGAATATGTCAATGGTTATAGACTTCTTCAACCACATTGTAATGAAATTATTATTAGAAGAGATGTTAAATTTGATGAAAATCTCTTGGCCTGTAAGCCTAATTCGATGATTGTGCCTTCTTCGGCCTGCGAGCCATCTTCAACGTGTGTGTCTTCTTCTGCTCCTATTATGGTTTCTTCTTTAGATGACGTTAGTGAGGATGAAAATACATCTTCTTTTTCTCACCTTTCTCCAGATGGGTCCTTTGAACCTGAACCAACACCAATTCCACCACTTCCTAGATGGGTCCGTTCAACATGAGAAGCAGTTGGTGGTCTTGTCGGTGATCCTTTAAATCAACGTCGAACACGTTCACAGTTCTAGTGAGCATATTCTCTTTTGGCTTAAGTTTCAGAGACTCGTGATCCAGAGACATTTGCAGAAGCTTCAGGTCATCCAGATTGGGATACATCAATGCATGAAGAGTATCATTCTTTAATGGAAAACGATACTTGGGATCTTGTACCTCTTCCAAAAGGAAGAAAACTTGTGAGATGTAAATGGGTCTACAGAACTAAGTATGCATCATATGGAAGTGTTTAAAGACACAAGGCTTGGTTAGTTTCCAAAGGATTTTCCCAAGTTGAAGGAATTGACTATAATGAAACCTTTTCCCCTATAGCCAAAATGAATTCCATCTGCCTCGTTCTTGCTCTTGGTGTCTCATGTAAATTGGAGGTCCATCAGATGGATGCTAAACCTACCTTCTTGCATGGATATTTGCAAGAAGAAATCTACATGGAACAACCTCCTGGCTATGTCCAGAATGACTCTAGCCTTGTTTGTCACCTTAAGAAAGCTCCCCGAGCTTGGTATGCCAAAATGGACAACTTTCTTATTGACACTAGATTCTCTAGTTTCCATTCTAATCTAAATGTCTATACCAAGAAAGTAGGAATCCATCTCATAATCCTTGTCCTTTATGTTGATGACCTTATCCTTACTGGTAGTGACTCAAAACTTTTAAACCATGTGAAAAATAGAGTTAAGAATAAATTTGAAATGACAAACTTAGGCTTTTTACACTATTTCCTTGGCCTCCAAGTTTTGCAAACCAATGAAGTAATTTTTCTTTCCCAGTCTAAGTATGCTTGTGACCTTCTTCCTTGCTTTCACATGGATGATTGTAAACCAACCCCTTCTCCCTTCTAGTTTAGAGTCAAGCTTACTGCCACCTGTACTTCTCTTGAAGTTGATGCCACCTTGTACTGTCAGTTAGTTGGTAGCCTCTTATACTTGAATCATACCCATCCTAATCTTTCCTTTGTTGTTGGTCGTGTTACCCTGTATATGAAAATACCCCATTAAAGCCATTGGAAAGTATCTAAAAGGATACTTCACTATGTTCGTAGTATAGTTCAGTTCGGGATACATTACAGTTCAGGGAGGACTCCTTTATTTGTTGGTTTCACTAATTTAGATTGGGTCGGTGACCCTAATGATCAGAATTCTACTGCATGTTATGTTTTTAGCCTTGGCTCATGACTTGTCACTTGGGCCTATAATAAACAATAGGCTATTGCACTTTCTTCAGCAGAAGAAGAGTACTGAGCAATGGTAAATGCAAGTCAGGAAGCCTTGTGGCTTCGATATATCCTTTTAGAGTTTGGATTCGAGCAACAGCATCCGACCAACCTTTGGTGCGACAATCAGAGTGCCATCAAGCTCGTCAAAGACCTAGTTCAACATCAGCGCAACAAGCACATCGATCTACACATGCACTTCATCAGAAATATCATTCATGATCAAGTTATTGAAGTTCTATTTTTCCCTACAAAAGATCAAGTTCCATACATTTTCACAAAGTCTCTTACAGAAGCGAAGTTTTCCAAACTTCAATCTATGTTAGGAGTTTAGGAAGTTGTCATTAAGGGGGGATAGGCTCTAATGCCTCCTTCCTTATCCTATTGTGTCAACATTGTAAATTCTTCAATCCTATCCCAAGTTATTCTTAAGGGGGGATGTTAGGATATTTAGACACTTAGGAGTTAGTTAATATCTACTTGGTCTAATGTGTCGTTAGGTAAAAGTGTGTTTCTTAGTGTGTTTATTTAGTATGCATTAGTATGCATTTGTAGTTAGGAAATCCGACGGTCACGATATGTTCCCGACATAGAGTGATCTAATGGTTCATACTCTCCTCGATATTAACGACCATTGATCTGTGTCTTAACACCCAATTGGTCCATGATCTCTATTTAAAGAGCATGGAGGGTCATTTTCCGATGATCGATTGTGAGAAAATCTTGGTATATTATGCAAAAGAGGAGTTGGATAGGAAAATGTTTGTCATGCAAGGAGGATGTAGAAATAGTAGATCATCTATTTATTTTACCTTATTTTTCTAAAATAGTCTAGAATGACTTGGAAGTAATAATAGGTGAGAGAGAGTTTTGGAAAGGAGACACAATCAAGAACGTCCTAAAAAACTAGCATGCAAGAATGGAATTGAAAGAAGTTAGAACTCTGCCTTTTGTGGTAGCATGGGGTCTATGGTTCATTCAAACTTTTATGATCTTTCAAGATTCAAGATCCCCTCACTTTTAATGTTTATCTCAAATTCACTTAGTGTCTAAAGAGATTAAAAATCCTTCTAAGAGTTCCCCTACTAGAAAATTGGAGGAGGGTCAAATTCATATGTCTATTTGTTGACATGGTTGAATTTCCCTATGCAATTAGTAGGGATTCTTCTTAGTTAAAGGTCCCAACTAGACCTTACACTATATGGAATAGGGAATATATCTATCTTATGGCATGGCAACCTTTAAATGGTTTTGAGAGGTTTTACCAGTTTTGGCTTGGTCCCCCGTTTAAATTTTTATGGGATGCAATAAATGAGATGTAGATAATATAATATACAAAATGCAGAATGATGCCTATGCAAAACTAATAAAAATGATGTCAACACAACCCCAGATATATTACTTCTTTATATCTTTAGAAAAAATTTAGTAGGATGATAAAAGAAGAAATATAAATAACCAGTTACATAACAGAGAAGTTTGGACATGAACAACTAACTATAGCACTAAGCTTATGACTATTGTTTGGGGATATTTCTCACAAGCGTGAGAAAAAAATCCCCTTTAATCTAGGTGGATTGCAAAACTATAGACAAACAAATGTTAGTTTAATGAATCCATTAGATGAGTATGATTGCAAAAGACAAAAACAAAGAAACATGCTATAACCATAAAAATTAAAAAAACAAAATATTGGGAAGCAATAATACCCTTCTATAACCAAAGGATAGGAATGAGCATTGAGATGTGCATTTGGGGATAATGGTTTAGCAAGTGATCTCTCACACTCTCCTTGGGAGGATTCTTTTTCTCTCTGAATAACCTCTCTCTCAAATGAAATGTGTGAAGAAGTGTTATTTCCTCTTCAAGGGAAGATCTCAAAAAAGCATGGAGATATGAATAGTTAAGATGAAAAAATAAGACAAGAGGTATCAATGTTTATTCCGATAGCATAACTTTTATAAAATATTCATCCTTAAATTGCTACTCCAAGGGTTCTATTTATAGGACCTCTTCTAGCTTCATTAAAACTAGTTCCAAGTGTGAAATAAATTAGTTTGAAATGCAGAACCCCATGCATGAGAAGACTTGGAACTACCCATGAACTAATCATAAATGGTAATGGAGCTCAAGATATACTTATACACCAAGCTAGGAGTACCTTGGCTAGGCATGTTTTCCTTAAATGTGCTAAAGTATTTTAGTTGTTGCATCTTTGTAGACTTGCGAGACTCTCGAAGGAAAATCCACAAACTTTTCACAAAAAACCTATTGGCATATCACACAAGTGTATAAAATTAAATTTTATATAGATTTGGTGCCTCGTTTTGAGGTGTTGAATTAATTACATGAAGTAGAAATTATGATATTGCTTTGATTTTGCGTCTGATGACCACTTATATAGCTCGGTGGGATATTTTTAGGTGATAAAAATTTCCCCCTGATGGATGAGGTTGGGAGCTACTGTATATCCAAAATGAATAATAATCTTATGTCCCCATGTGATTGTAAACTAACACATGGGGGGGGGGGAGAGAGAGAGAGAGAGAGGGGAAACATCCCTGGATATATGATTTCTTTATACAAATGAGGCGAGTATGTCCCATGCTTATGAAAATAGAAAAATAAATTACAATAGAAGATGATATGTTGGAGGATCTTGTCTGAACATGAGAAGTTTTCCAAAATATCATTAATGATGTTGTAGTTGGAGAATCTATGGAGTTGAAATATGCATCGCCCTCAAGGGTGCTAGTAACAATAAATGACCTCTTTGAGGAGAGGGTTCCTTGGAAATTGGACAAAGAAATCATGGTAGGTTTTCATACATGAGAGCATTAATATCCTATCAAGCCCATGGGTCTTCTATTGGAATTAGAAGCTACAATTGTCACAAGGTACAACCCATCTTGATGTTTTATGAGCCAATGTTGAACATCAGGGGGGTTAACAAAATCAGAGAGAAATGATGACTCCCTTTGTCCCATCCAGGGTTCATCATTGTTGATGAAAATGAGAACTGAGATACCTTGACATTCCTAGAAAAGTCAAGATGGCGTCGAAAGGAATGAAGACGTCACTGTGAAGGATGGGGTGTCCCTTGAAATCATTCAAGGATAAACTAGATACCAAACCGTAATGGGGGGTGATTTTGATAACTTTGGGTCAGGTGGTCAATGAGGATGACATAAGACTTCACTTGGGAAGACAATAAACGATGACTGACAAATGGCAGAAGTAATAAAACCAACTAAACATAAGATGATATGATGTCAAGGAGACAATCATATATGTTAAGTGTTTTACCAAATTGGGAATGATGGTGAGTGGAAGAAAATAGACAGGTTGCTAATGGAGGAAACTTTAGGGATAATATTGATGGATATTGATATACATGAGGTGCCACAATCAAATATAACCATGCAAGCATAGGTGACTCAATAAAAATGATCTGACCAAGGGCTACTAGGACTGCCACCAGGTTCAAAGAGGCTCCATAATATGAAATTGTATGAGTATTATTGCTTCCCACGCAGAGAATGTGCTTTTTACAATTGATAATGAATGAAAAAATGTAAAAAATTGGATAAGCTACAAACATGGAGATGGGTTCCCCATTGATATCATCAAATGACTTAGCTAGGTGAGGCAATAATAGTAAGAGTGGATGGGGGAAGGGGACCCCTTTGGTTGGGTTTATGTGGGGATAAATGAATGATGAATTGAAATGCATGTGCTATACTAATATTGGGGGAGATGAGAGGCCAATGAAAATGTGGTAATGTATTCAACATAACCAACCATTAAAAATGTGAACCGCTAGAAGTCTGAGGGGATTTGTTAGCATTATGATGAGAAACAAGTCTGAGGTTCATTCTTTGAGATGTATACTATTTATAATCCCATCCTAATGGGAGGAACAACATTGGTGATGATAATTCAAGGGGAGATAAAACTAAGGTAACCATGGGGGTGGAGTGCTATTGGCCAGTAGCAACTAAATTCATGTGGAACTAGGAAAATTTTCATTCATACCTAGGAAAAGGAAACCCTAAAGGCATACAAAGTGTGAGTCATATCAGTAAGTGCAATGATCTCAAAAGGAGTGAAAAGATGTCACTATGAAGAAGTATATACTTGAAGGGATAGGATTGATGGAATTTCTGTGTGCATATAAGAGACAAAGAGGGCCTCCTAGAAAATAATTTCACACATGAAACTAAATACCTGACATGAAAGTACTAATGAAAAGAAACATGATGGTGCAAATGGTATAAAAAATAGAGCTAGTGAGCTCTCATACCTGTCTGTTGAACTTTGGTTAGGAAAAATGGCTCCATTGTGAAATTTTGGAGAAAATGAATATATCATACATTTCCATAGGTGGTAATTCCATGATTCCAATGGCATAAATTTCTTTGAAAATGGAGCTTCTAAGCTCTCGCGTGATCTTGGGGAACTTTGTAACTAGGCCATATAAAAGGGGGTAGAGCCCACAAAGACACATCATTTGTACTTTGTCGATTTTGTACGTGAGCATGTGGATCCAAAAAAAAATCAGAGATTTATATACATACATCCATATTTTTTGAGTCTACAATAGCCATGTAAGGGGTTCTATCTCACCCTATCATTTATGCATTTAATTTTTAGGGTAGTGGGTGAATTTAGGCTTGTACAACCTCTTTTTGAAGAGACATGTACTTTTCGCATGAGATACCATGGAATAATCATGCATGATAGAATGAATATTAGATGGGATCTCACAAAAATGGTCTATATATTATTGGAACAACCATGGGAAACATTTTCACAATTGTTTTCTCAATATCTGCACAAAAGTCATAGTTGTTTCATGGACAATTGAGAAAATTTCTCATGCATATGTTCATAGGGAAGCCATAAAAATGGAATGACTATTCAGTGAGTAGTCACAGAAAAATATTATGCACATGTCCTATATTTAGATGTGTAACATGTGCACTAATTCAGTGGAAATTCATGCAAGAACTTCACACGACCGTGGGAGGTCAAGTCATGTATATGAAGTGATCGACAAAAAATGACTTGTTTCTTTGGTTTTTATTTTTTGTAGGTATTGAAATTGGGTTATAGTCATGCTGGTGCACTAGCGTGAGAGAGACTATGATGACCTATGAAAAAATGTTCGTGGGGTCCCTTTTGTGAAACTCGAGTTGGATGGTTAAGACCTTCTCAAGTATTTTGACTGCACCATACTAGGCTCCAATAAGAAGATTTTGGGGTACATTATTGATATGTGGTGGTCAGGACAACATTCCTTTGAGATGCATGGTTATATGCTTGAGTTCAAAAATGAGGTGTACCTCTACTTTGTGACTAGGATCCCCTTTAGAGGAGAGATTCTAGAACTCCGGCCTTGCATGGATGGTGTGAGGACTATTATGTAGCTAGCAATCTAGTAATTATTTGATGATGGGGGTTTCGCGAGGGGGTCCATAATGATCTCCTTTGTTAGGGACTTGGATACGTAAGTAGTGGCATCCATAGTGGTGAGAATATATGGATCCTTGGGCACCTAGTGGATCACCAATGGCCAAATGTTGTTCGGTGAGAAGATGATCATGGATGATTTTTTCCCTAGACCTCTTTGATGAGAGAGGCGATCTTTGCATAGTTGACTCATTGTTGGATGAATAGGGAGGGGGGGTTTTAATTTTGCTTAGTCCTTTGTTGTGTTTTATTCAAGTGGGTAATTCTACTATGCCTGCACATGTACCTTTAATCGAGGGGGCCTAGAGAGCCCCGAACGAGGTGATGGTGGGATTTGATCATTTGCGAGGGTCGAGGAGAGGTGAGGAGAAAATTCAATCCTAGTTACCATCGTTGGTTCCAAGTGCCACAAATTATACCATATCTTTGAGATTCATGTGGTGTGAAACTTGAAAAAAATATTTTGAATGGGCCTACCACCAGGTGTTTCCTAGGGTCTGATGGGTGAGTACTAGTATTTTTGCTACTACATTTATGTTTTCCATTTCTTTCATTACTTATTTCTACGTATTTGAAAAATTACTAATGGGTACCTTTTTGGGTGTGTGTAGATGTGGGACTGTGAGGATAAGAGACACCCATGGTGAGGGGTGCCCCTACAGTGGCAGTAGGTTAGGAAGAAACAACTCCAGAGGGGATGGGGGTAGTTGGGTGGTGACATGGCCACTACGAACATGAGGCAAGTGTACCCTATTAGAGATGTCTAATAGACCTGCAAGAGGAGGAAGAGGCGTGGTAGGTAGAAAATCTATGTGTGTAGTTGGTGGACCTGCAATAGTATTCGAATCTTATGCTATGGGGAATTGCAAAGGCTGGGTGAGATGATCTCAATGAGGAGATAATTGATTCATGTACCCACATTGTGTTAGAGTGGATTTATCGCATTAGTTTTGAAGTAGTGGAAGGTGTCACTATTAGAGGGAAGAGGAGGCCTCCTATAGGAGGAGTCATAAAAGTAGGGGGAGTCAGAGTAGCAGAAGGAGCACCTCCAGTAGGGAGGTATCTATAGATTCTTCCACCATAGGCACTCTAATAGATTGGATCTATTTTTGTATATGGGAATGGCCCACATTTTTATACATGAAATATATTTTTTGATGGTGCATTCAAAGTGAGGGTCAACATTTTGTATTAATGTACCCTTTTGAAAATTTTACACACACATACACACGCAACTTTTTATGAGTCCTTATGTGCTTCATGTGATGGATGTGATTATGATGTCTTGTTTATTTTACATGCTTTATATACCATGATGATAATATAAAACATGCATACACTTATGTGATAAAATAAGAAAAACAATTCTTAGTGTGATAGATGAGAGTCTAGAATTTCATTTGCAATATTGTCAAAAAATTGATTTGCACTTCTAAGAATGTGTATGAATATGATGGATTGAAAATTCCTTGATAGAATTTTTACTTGTAGGTATTGTCTGAATAGGAAGGGACCACGAAAATTGTAAACATTATTTAATTATGATACAATGAACTAAGAATATAGATACACACTGCGGTGGCAGATCTGGTACTGAGTTGCATCAGCTAACAATCTGATCAAGGAAGAATAATTTGTTTGGTTATTCATGGTTGGCCCTAAACATATGTCACTTGAATGAATTAGTGTGTGTGAGGGTGAACAAATATCCCAAGCCATGGAGGTGAGATTACAAGTCCATTGACTAGCATCATTGGTAAAACTTATGAGATATGTCAGTGAATGATTCATCTGGAAAATTAAGAAATCACAAGTGATAAGGAGCGTTAAAAAATCTAGGTGCAAGGATAAAAGACTAAGAATCTAATGAAATCTTATGAAACATAAATATAGAAATGAGCTTGAGTGAGTGGATACTCAAGGGAAAATTTCTTCATGTACAACTCATTGATGGGGTCCTTGAAAAGGCCACCCTTGGAGTAATAAAGGTGTTATCAGACTAATCGGTAGGTGAGAACACTAATAGATCTCCCTAGATCCACATGGATCTAGAACAAAACAGGATAGGACATGACTCTTTCCCTAAGTTATGACCATTGAATTAGCTAGTAGGGAGGAAAAAGTAACATACCTTTGTATCGCTTCCTAAGGTCTCTGTTGCTCCCGCTTCACTCCGGTGCTCTCGTGAGGTCAAGACCAAGACAACACAAACCAACCAAAGTGAAGATAGCAAAATATATTCAATCTTCAACTTATGTGTATGATCAAGGAATTACACAATAAAGTAAGAATGACTTTATGGGAAAATGACATTCCGCTGTATCATATTAATCGAAAGTAGAAGATACAACCTGATCACCTTGATGTCGCAAGCTTCCTTTCGGTGGATTTTGGTTCCAACACACACACACTTGATCGATCCTTGTATGAAGAAGATCTAGTTCCTCTTGCTAGACTTGCTAGAGTCTCCAAGCTCCTGTTCAAGCTAGGTCCTTCACACAATTCTTTCACCAATTCTCCAATAAATCTTGCTTAACCTTTTCCATGAGAATTCCATCAATATATAGGAGAGGATGAGATGGTTACTTGGATAAGAATGATCCCACAATATCATGGAAACCATTAAAGAGATAACCATTAAAATTCCAACCCATTCTCTAGAAGATTCCCTTCTAGAACCATCGAGACTTCATCTTTTTCCAAGCTTTAGAACAAGTTCACACCCTAGCTATGTAACACAGTGCGAGAAGTTCGCACCCTAGATGAAAGCAGCCTACGAGAATGGGTCATTCTCGCACCCTAGGATATAAGCAACCTGCAAAATCTCTTCAAAAATATGTTGTCTGGGAAGAGATGAATGTCACTTTTCTCAGGAGAAAGTTCTTATTAGGAGCCTGAGTACACCATCATCAATACACCATCAATATGACCAAAATCATGGGTATTAGAATGCCCCCCAAAGTATGAGGCTGGAATCAGTGACAATTGAAATACTTTGTAAACCGTGTGTGTGTGTCAGCAACCAGGAGCGCATCTAATCAGAAACCTGCGAACAACCAAGCATCTACAAAATATCATATTAATTCTGAGGTAGGCATTCCCATACTCAGATCATAGATGGATGACATTATAAACATAGGTCATGGCCACCAATCATACACTGTGGATCCACACCGTCAAAATATAGCATAGCCACCAGGAATACACTATGGATCTATGCAAGAAAATTCAAACTGAGACGACATAGCCATGAGACATATAAAGTGGATCTATGTGCCGCAAATTATACATATCCCGTCGCAACCTGGACAAGGAGATGATATCCAGGGTCTTCAATCCTATCGCCCAAAAGTACGAATCTAACCATGTGATTATATGTGTTGAAGTCAAATATGGTAGAAACCACTTGATTACTGGTCATTGATGAAACCGTTAACAAGTGCGAGGGAAATCACCATTAATGTCAATGACTCCCAAGGTACACTAGTACAATCCATCGAGTGTGAATGCATGAGTTGAGGTCGAACATCTGATGGAATCTTTCGATCAGGGGTCAATGATGTAAACCCACTGTCAAAAGCGAGGAAACCTGCCATTGAGGCATGCAAGTTCCAAGGTACCAAATAATTTCTAAGTCTTGTTTCTGGATAATGAGCTGAAGTCGACGGAACAAAACTCCTCACAGGAGGGCCTTGATGTATCCCCCATCAATGACACGAAACGAGTAACAAATTTTGAAGGTGAAACAGAGTATGATGTAAGTTGGACTGGACACAAGGAAGGCCGACATGGAGAGAATGGACAACTGCAGATGGCCGACTCAATAGAGGTTTCATATGAACTTCTCTTGAACATATGAATGGCACGACCAATGATTTGGCAGTATTGACTCAGAGATGACGCAGGGTATGACCTTGTAGTAAATCAAATGAGAGACAAATGGATTTCCCAAACCAGCTTCAAATAATGAATAGGGGGTGTCATGTTCAAGAGTGACACTTAATGCCAATTAATATGAATATGAGAACATATCCCTTTCCCAAATTTCCCCCCACCATTTCTGGTGAGTACCTCTTTATTTTTACGCAATCTTGAGGAGTATAACATATGCTTGTTGATATAAGCTTATCCTTCGGAGTATGTTTAACGAACCCTAGGAAGGAGTGGTTCGGTCCCATGACAGGTCTGTCGATGTTTGTTTAACGAGTTCAAAGATAGAAAACTCGAAGGTTTTTCATGATTATATAGTCTGGAAAAACACTTAAAAGAGAACTCTCTCAGTTCCTTTTTCATAAAATAGTCTGATGAGACCGAAAAAGAGATAAATTATCGCCCAACAGATACTTTCTTCAAATACTTTATCTAGCGTGAAAATAGCAAGGTCGCTCGGCTATCTTTTCATGTTTAGAGAGTCTGAAAAGAGCTTAAAGGAGACTCCAGGGGGGTTTCTTTTTCGTATAACCTTGTTGAGCCCAAAAAAGTGATAAAAGTGTGCTTGATTGTGTTCTCATGTATTTTTTAGCATGAGAACGGACAAAGACCAAGCTCGAGGTTTTGTACAAAAACCATAAAAAACAATCAAAACATACTTTATTTCTCACAGGAGTACCATATGGAGTGTCGTATGGGGTGCCATTTGAAAGACCATATGAGGTTCCATATGGATGACCAGATGACACACCATATGAAGGATCAGACGAGATGTATACACACAGTAAATGTCCACGATTTCAGGTAACTAAGAATCATTTGAATTTATTTGAGTTAGTTAATGGAAATTGAGATTAAATGATACAATTCTTAAACATTTTTATGATCAAATGTCCAAGTCGAAGACTTGGACATTGATCTAACTCCTTCATCATTACAATTTCCTCCAAAAGATGCTCTTCGAATTTGAAATCGGCGCACTCATGCTTAGACATGGAAACTCATGGGTGATGAATTCATTAATGAATGAAACCGTTTCCACCTTGGGCACATTCAAAAATGGAGGGATAGCTCAAATTGTTATCCCATTTATGCATTGCACTCATCCTCTACTCAATTTCATTCGTCCTCTGCTTAATCGCGCTCATCCTCTACCTGATTACGCTCGTCCTTTGTCTAATTTATCCCTTTGTCCATTTATCCTCACTATCACCATGCATAAACAGTATGAGTCATCCTCCTATGTTGACATCTTTGCTATCCTTGAGTTTGCACAGTGTAGGGAAGTCTTCCTTTGCACAGGGTAGGAATTGTTCTTGTCTCATTTGTAGGGCCACGATGACGGTGTTTCTCTGCAATTCACCCTGGGATTTGATGGAAGGATGGAACATGTGGGGTATCTCACTTTCATGGTCTTGGAGGAATCAATTTCCTCAACCACTAAGCTTCCAAGAGTTGGAGACCGTTGGTTTAAAAACCACCAGTTTCCATGAGCGAGCTACAACATGGTCTTTAAAACTTGAGTTTCATAATGTCTTTGGAGATAAGGGATACTCCAAGGAGTGGATTAAGAATGAGATAATTAACCATGTGATAATCATCACTAGAATGATCACTTGTGAAGGTAGATATTATGTTTTTAAATCCTTCCAGTTTTGATTATTAGCTCATTTTCAATTCAATAAGCCATTGAATTTTCCCTTTTACTTCTTAAAAAGTCTTGAGAAGATGTCTTCCCAAGTATGAAAGAACATGGTCAATCCCCATAACAACCTATTTCACCATGGCCTCATCAAACTGCTTGTTATAGCCAAGTTGGAAAAACAGGGGAAGACATGGGATGAGTTCATTTACCAATTTTCAAACCCCCATCTTACAATCAAGACCAGCAAGAAAACACTTGATCTAGGGACTGTTACTCCATCCAAACCCCATTCTCCAAAGACTCCAAACCATCCTACTCAAACTACCCCTTTACTGGAACAAAATACCAAGAAACATGGTGATACCCCTGCAACTTGATCGGGCAAGAACACTAAGAATCCTATTGATAACTCTCCAATGCCCTCAATGATCCAGGGGATCAAATTTTGCTCAAAATTCAAGGTTCTCGGAATCGATTCAAATCAAACAAGAGCGTAGGCCTCATCGTTATGAACCCAACACAACTCGTTTGGGTTCAAATGGATGTCAGGAGCGAGAGATATCACGTTCTGTTCAAAATGACAAACATGCAAAAAAAAGGGATGTTGACTGTACAGTCCATACAGTCTGTACGGACGCTGACGTGGTAGACCGTATGACACATGGTAGGCAGTGGATAGTTGGCATATGATGTGGCATGTTTGCAGTGAACGGGATGGAGACACATGGCCCAATCAATGGCTGCCATGTGTCACACACATATTGGTTTAAAATTTGTGCATTCAGCAGGACTCGACCCCGCGACCTACAGGTAGGGGAAGAGACTTGGGAAGGGCCGCCGACCGGCGCACCACCACATGTGCCTTGTAATATAAATGGTGCACATTATATTTAAGTTGATATGTATTATATGGTGGGTGCGGACCGGGTCGAGGCTTAGACCTGACCCCCGGTCCCGCGTGTATACAATGTAACCACATTACTATATGCGCTCCCTATTGTATAGTCCTTTCATATGAGCCCTCGGTCGCATACATTATTGCAATATGACCATATTTATTACCATATGTGCACGTGTGGGTATGTGTTTTGGTTTGAATTCGGTTCAACGGTTATACAAATGACCCACC
>JASDQU010109579.1:26347-42296 GCA_032191745.1 Picea mariana | reverse complement strand
AGAAAAATAAATTACAATAGAAGATAATATATTGGAGGATCTTGTCTGAACATTGGAAGTTTTCAAAAATATCACTAATGATGTTGTAGCTGGAGAATATGTGGAGTTGAAATATGCATCACCCTTGAGGGTGCTAGTAATAGTAAATGACCTCTTTGAGAAGAGGGTTCCTTGGAACTTGGACAAAGAAATTATGGTAGGTTTTCATACATGAGAGCATTAATATCCTATCAAGCCCAAGGGTATTCTATTGGAATTAGAAACTAAAAATGTCACAAGGTACAACCCATCTTGATGTTTTATGAGCCAATGTCAAACATCAGGGGGGTTAACAAAATTAGAGAGAAATGATGACTCCCTTTGTCCCATCCAGGGTTCATCATTGTTGATGAAAATGAGAACCGAGATACCTTGAGATTCCTATAAAAATCAAGTTGGTGTCGAAAGGAATGAAGACGTCACTGCAAAGGATGGGGTGTCCCTTGAAATCATTCAAGGATAAACTAGATACCAAACTGTAATGGGGGGTGATTTTGATAACTTTGGGTTAGGTGGTCAATGAGGATGACATAAGACTTCCCTTGGGAAGACCATAAATGATGACTGACAAGTGGCAGAAGTAATAAAACCAACTAGACATAAGATGATATGATATCAAGGAGACAATCATATATGTTAAGTGTTTTATCAAATTGGGACTGATGGTGAGTGGATGAAAATAGACAGGTTGCTAATGGAGGAAACTTTAGAGATAATATTGATGGATATTGATATACATGAGGTGCCACAATCAAATAGAACCATGCAAGCATAGGTGACTCAATGAAAATGCTCTGACCAAGGGCTAGTAGGACTACCACCAGGTTCAAAGAGGCTCCATAATATGAAATTGTATGAGTATTATTGCTTCCCACATAAAGAATGTGTTTTTTACAATTGATAATGAATGAAAAAATGTGAAAAATTGGATAAGCTACAAACATGGAGATGGGTTCCCCATTGATATCATCAAACGACTTGGCTAGGTGAGGGAATAATAGTAAGAGTGGATGGGGGAAGGGGACCCCTTTGGTTGGGTTTATGTGGGGATAAATGAATGATGAATTGAAATGCATGTGGTGTACTAATATTGTGGGAGATGAGAGGCCAATGAAAATGTGGTAATGCATTCAACATAACCAACCATTAAAAATGTGAACCGCCAGAAGTCTGAGGGGATTTGTTAGCATTATGATGAGAAAAAAGTCTGAGGTTCATTCTTTGAGATGTATACTATTCAGACTCCCATCCTAATGGGAGGAACAACATTGGTGATGATAATGCAAGGGGAGATAAAACCAAGGTAACCATGGGGGTGGAGTTCTATTGGCCAGTAGCAACTAAATTCATGTGGAACTAAGAAAATTTTATTCATACCTAGGAAAATGAAACCCTAAAGGCATAGAAAGTGTGAGTCATATCAGCAAGTGCAATGATCTCAAAGGGAGTGAAAAGAAGTCACTATGAAGAAGTATATACCTGAAGGGATAGGATGAATGGAATTTCTGTGTGCATATAAGAGACAAAGAGGGCCTTCTAGAAAATACTTGCACACATGAAACCAAATACCCGACATGAAAGTACTAATGAAAATAAACATGATGGTGGAAATGGTATAAAAAATAGAGCTAGTGAGCTCACATACCTGTCTGTTGAACTTTGGTTGGGAAAAATGGCTCCATTGTGAAATTTTGGAGAAAATGAATATATCATACATTTCCATAGGTGGTAATTCCATGATTCTAATGGAATAAATTTCTTCGAAAATGGAGATTCTAAGTCTCGCGCGATCTTGGGGAACTTTGTGACTAGGCCATATAAAAGGGGGTAGAGGCCACAAAGACACATCATTTGTACTTTGTCGATTTTGTACGTGAGCACGTGGATCCCAAAAAAATTCAGAGATTTATATACATACATCCAGGAGTATTTTTTGAGTCTACAATAGCCATGTAAGGGGTTCTATCTCACCCTATCATTTATACATTTAATTTTTAGGGTAGTGGGTGAATTTAGGCTTGTACAACCTCTTTTTGAAGAGGCATGTACTTTTCACATGGGATACCATGGAATAATCATGCATGATAGCATGACTATTAGCTGGGAGCTCACAAAAATGGTCTATATATTATTGGAACAACCATGGGAAAAATTTTCACAATTGTTTTCTCAATATCCACGCAAAAGTCACAGTTGTTTCATGGACAATTGAGAAAATTGCTCATGCATCTGTTCACAGGGAAGCCATGAAACTGACATGACTATTCAATGAGTAGTCACAAAAAAATCTTATGCACATGTCTTATATTTAGATGTGTAACACGTGCTCCATTTCAGTGGAAAGTCATGCAAGCACTTCACACAACCATGGGAGGTCAAGCCATGCATATTAAGTGATCGACAAAAATCGACTTGTTTCTTTGGTTTTTATTTTTTGTAGGTATTGAAATTGGGTTATAGTCATGTTGTTGCACTAGTGTGAGAGAGACTATGATGACCTATGAAAAAAAATTCATGGGGTCCCTTTTGTGAAACTTGAGTTGGATGGTTAAGACCTTCTCAAGTATTTGACTGCACCATACTATGCTCCAATAAGGAGATTTTGGGGTACATTATTGATATGTGGTGGTCAGGACAACATTCCTTTGAGATGCATGGTTATATGATTGAGTTCAACAATGAGGTGTACCTCTAATTTGTGACTAGGATCCCCTTTAGAGGAGAGATTCTAGAGCTCAGACCGCGCATGGATGGTGTGAGGACTATTCAATAGCTAGCAATCTAGTAATTATTTGATGACGGGGGATTCGTGAGGGGGTCCATAATGATATACTCTGTTAGGGACTTGGATACATAAGCAGTGGCATCCATAGTGGTGAGAATCTATGGATCCTTGGGCACTTAGAGGATCACCAATGGCCAAATGCTGGTCGATGAGAAGATGATTCATGGATAATTTTTTCCTAGACCTCTCTGATGAGAGAGGCTATGTTTGCATAGTTGAGTCATTGTTGGATGAATAGGGAGGGTGGATTTTTCTTTGGCTTAGTCCTTTGTTGTGTTTTATTCAAGTGGGTAATTCTACTATGCCTGCACATGTACCTTTAATCGAGGGGGCCTAGAGAGACCTGTATGAGGTGATGGTGGGATTTGATCATTCACGAGGGTGGAGGAGAGGTGAGGAGGAGCTTCAATCCTAGTTATCATCGTTGGTTCCAAGTGCCACAAATTATACCTTATCTTTGAGATTTCTGTGGTGTGAAACCTGAGAAAATTCTTCTAAATGGGCCTACCACCAGGTGTTTCCTAGGGTTTGATGGGTGAGTACTAGTATTTTTGCTACTACATTTATGTTTTCTATTTCTTTCATTACTTATTTCTACGTATTTGACAAATTACTAATGGGTACCTTTTTGGGTGTGTGTAGATGTGGGACTATGAGGATAAGAGACACCCATTGTGAGGGGTTCCCCAACAGTGGAAGTAGGTTAGGAAGAAACAACTCTAGAGGGGATGGGGGCAGTTGGGTGGTGACATGGTCACTACGAACATGAGGCAAGTGTATCCCATCAGAGATGTCTAATAGACTTGGAAGAGGAGGAAGAGGCGTGGTAGGTATAAAATCTCTGTGTGTAGTTGGTGGACTTGCAATAGTATTCCAAACTTATGCTATGGGGAATTGCAAAGGCTGGGTGAGATGATCTCAATGAGGAGATAATTGATTCATGTACCCACATTGTGTTAGAGTGGAACTATCTCATTAGTTGGGAAGTAGTGGAAGGTGTCACTACTAGAGGGAAGAGGAGGCCTCCTATAAGAGGAGTCAGAGTAGTAGGGGGGGTCAGAGTAGCAGGAGGAGCACCTCCAGTAGGGAGGTATCTATAGATTCTTCCACCATAGACGCTCTAATAGATTGGATCTATTTTTGTATGTGGGCATGGCCCACAATTTTATACATGAAATATATTTTTTGATGGTGCATTCATAGTGAGGGTCGACATTATGTATTGATGTACTCTTTTGAAAATTTTACACACACAACGTTTTATGAGTCCTTATGTGCTTCATGTGATGTATATGATTATGATGTCTTGTTTATTTTACATGCTTTATATACCATGATGATAATATAAAACATGTATACACTTATGTGATAAAATAAGAAAACAATTCTTAGTGTGATAGATGAGAGTCTAGAATTTCATTTGCAATATTGTCAAAAAATTGATTTGCACTTCTAAGAATGTGTAAGAATATGATGGATTGAAAATTCCTTGATATAAGTTTTACTTGTAGGTATTGTCTGAATAGGAAGGGATCACGGAAATGGTAAACATTATTTAGTTATGATACAATGAACTAAGAATATAGATATACACTGAGGTGGCATATCTGGTACTGAGTTGCATCAGCCAATAATCCGATCAAGGAAGCATAATTTGTTTGGTTATTCATGGTTGGCCCTAAACATATGTTGCTTGAATGAATTAGTGTGTGTGAGGGTGAAAAAATATCCCAAGCCATGGAGGTGAGATTACAAGTCCATTGACTAGCATCATTAGTAAAACTTATGAGATATGTCGGTGAATGATTCATCTGGAAAATTAAGAAATCACAAGTGATTAGGAGCGTTAAAAAATCTAGGTGTAAGGAGAAAAGACTAAGAATCTAATGAAATATTACGAAACATAAATACAGAAGTGAGCGTGAGTGAGTGGATACTCAAGGGGAAATTTCTTCATGTACAACTCATTGATGAGGTCCTTGAAGTGGCCACCCTTGGAGTAATGAAAGATGTATTATCCTCGAGTAAGGAAATTATTGATGATGAAGAGGGCTCACTAGAGCCTCTCAAACTTTCATAGGCCTAGGGTTTTGTGGGTGATATCATAGGCTAGAAAAAGGTCACCATCATTAAAGGAACAAGGGTGAACTTGACAATAAAATGTGGCCTTGGAGCACTTTTTGAATCTCATAGATGATTTGAGGGGCTAAATTTTGCAAATGGGCTAATTTTCCATGGTTTTTCCCAAAAAAAGATTCCCCAATTTCCATTTTTTCTAAAATTGATTCGCCAAAATTCTATAGAATAATTTTTTTTTTACCTCAAAAATCGCCAAAAGTTTATAGAAACTATATGAAATCCTTAGAAATTTGAATATTTTTACAAAAGTATTGCCAAACATTTTACATTTTGCATATTAAGGATTAGTAAGATTAGCCTAGGTTTCTACATTTTAATATAAATTTCCATCCTTAAAATTATCCCTTTTTTTGATTACTTTGTTATTTTGTAATTAAGATCAACGATCCTGATCTATGATTTCCAAGGCCACAAGTCAATGTTCGAGAGGTGTGGTATCCAATGAGTTTGACTATTTTCCATAGGATTGATATCTCACACTCGATGGGTAAAACCACTTCCATGCCATGAACGAGGTGGAACAGGGTGAACCCAGTGGTAGTATTGATTGTTGTCAAGTAAGCCCAAAGAACAAAGAAGAGCATGTGGTGCCAATTGGTTTTGTGCTTATTGATTGTATATTGTAGCATGTTTTTGAGGACTTTGTTGACAACCTCATCTTAGTCATTTGACTATGAATAGTATGGTGAAGGAAATTCATGGGTGAAGCTGAGAAGGGAGGATAGCTCTCGAAACATGTCATTCTCAAAATGTTTTCCATGGTCCGAGACAAGATGTTGGGGAACCCCAAAATGAGTGATGAAGTGATTAAAAAAGAAATGGAAAGTTTTGTCCAACATGTTATTGAATCTTGGCATGTCCTCAACCCACTTGTTGAAATAGTCAATGGACACAATGATGTACTTGTGTCCATTGCTAGATGGGGTATTTGATGCCATAAAATCAATACCCCACTTCCAGAAGGGACCAACGGTAATGATAGGGTTCAAAGGATTTGAAGGGCTTGGGTTTTGTGAGTGAATACCTAAAAATTCGTACATCACTTGATTTACTGAATGCAATCATGGAAGATGGTAGGAAAAAATTAACCGGAATAGATCATTTTTGGGGAAGTGTAAATTCTTGAAAAATGTTTTCCACAAGCACCACTATGACAATCATTAAGGACCCATTCATCTTCCTCATGAGTTAGACATTATTGAAATATAGTGTTCACTCCATATGTATATAGGATGTATCCTATGAGGAGATACCATGAATCTTGGTGGTGAATTTTTCAGTAATAATATCAAGAGAGATGTGGGATAAAATTTTGAGTGTGAATGTAGGTGAGAATATCGATGTACCATGGGTTATCTAATGATATCACAAATAGGTGTTCATCAGGGAAGTTTTCATTCATTGGTGGTTCCTTTGTTTCATATGGGAGGTCAATGATGAATTTAGAGAGGATGAACACCTTATTACTCTTAGGAGTAGTGAGTTATAGATCAATTTCATGAAGAATGATGATCCAGTAGTTGAAATTACCATTGATAAGTCACTGAATGAGTAAGTATTGCATGGGGTTTGAATTTTCCATGACCTTAGTGGTTCACAACAAAATATAATGGAAATGTTTCGGGACTATGCGAAGAAAGGCTAGATATAACTTCTCCTTGTGATTGTAATTGAGAGGATGATCTGATTGATTTTTTCTCACATAGTAAATGATGTGATCTTGACCATCAACCCCTTGTTGGACTAACACTCATACAACCAATACATCTGAAGCAGATAGGTAAAGGATGTAATTCTGATTGAAGTCACAAGAATAATTAATGGTGAATTTGAAAGATAATCCTTTAACACATCAAAATATTGTTGAACCTTGTCATCCCATCAAAAAGGAATATCCTTGCATAATAGATGCAAGAACCCATGTGCACAAGTGGCATAGTTAGGAATGATGAATCGCAAGAAGTTGGCCTTGCCTTGTAGACTTTGTATTTGACACAAATGATTTGGAGGGGGTATCTCACTAATAGCCTATACTTTCAAGGGATCCACCATGATTCCCTGTTGGGAGATAATGAAACCCAACAAACTTCCAGTGGTGATGCAAAAAATGTACTTGAGGGGGTTTGAGAGAATCATGTACTTTCAAAATATATTGAAGATAGTGCAAAGGTCTTCCAAATGTTGGGACTTCTTCTTGGATTGGGTTGTGAGTTCATCCAAACAGGACAATATGATGTGAGAAATATCATGAAAAGAATATTTCATGGCACACTGGAAGGTGGCTCCAATTTTTTTAGATCAAAATGTATTATGTGATATGTGAAGAAGGGGTGGTGAAAGTTGTTTTGTACTAATTTGCATGGTGGATATAGATTTGATTACACTCTAAGAAGTCATCCATAAAGGAAAGGACCTAATGCATGATGTAGGCATCAATGACTTGGTCAATGAATGGTGTTAGGAAGTTGTCTTCGAGACATGCTTGGTTCAAATCCTACAAATCAATACAAAAACAACTGGTGCCCTGATTTTTGTTCACGGCGACAAGGTTGTATACCTAAGAAGTATATGCAATCGGATAAATGAAACAGGTTTTTTAAGCTTATCAATCTCAACTTTGATGGTCATTTATTTGGAAGGGTGAAGGGGCCACTGATTCTGTCAAATGAGAGAAACATTGGGTTATGCTTCAATGCAATGTTCAATGATGGTGGGATTGAGTCTTGCAATTTCAATGTAATACTAGTAAAAGATGTCCCAAAACTCCTAAAAGAGAGGCTTGTATGCAAGTACCTCCTCCAAGGAACATGTTGCTTTGAGGAGGATGTCTTCGGTGACACTGGGTTTGATTAAAATGTCCACTTTGATGATATGAGAGATATTGGGTATATTTCCTTCTTCAAATGTGCTTGGGGATGATATTGAGTTCTTAAACCAATTGATATGCCTACGAGGAATGAAGTCTTTGGTTTCAACTATGCATATGTCTAAATATGGTGAAAATTGAAAAACTTCCTAAGGGATGAAAAATAAACAACGGTGCATCACATCCCATGGGTAGTCTGATGCCATAATCACCTCTAGAATGTCCTCATTTGAGTGGAAGACATGAGAGGTGGAAGTGAGGAACTTGTGAGAGGTATGGAATAGTTGAATTGGTGTTTGGTAGCCATAAATATCACATGTCTGTGATATATTGATAACTGTTGAGGTGCTTATGGATGATTATATTTTATAGACATAGTGAGACTTTGGCCAAGGGGCATGCACAACCTTGCTTGGGGATGGGCAATAAGTCTCAATACTAATGGGTAAGGAGTGGTTGAACCAAAGTATAGGACCAATGGTTGTGGAAATACAGTATATGTGTACATAATTATTTGTTTCATGTTCTCCATGAGGAAAGGGAATGCCCTATCAAGGGCTCACCAAGGAGTTGGGTGGGGTAGGAGGTGGGGTCTCCTACTGATGACGTACCAGAGAACTAGATAGAGGAGGAAGAGGGACCCTCTCCAGTTGGGGTGAGAAATAAGATATTGGGGTGAGAGGTATGCCACACTTACATTGTTTTATAATTTTGACCATGTAATGGATTTCTTTCCCACAAAGAGAAAACATGAGACTATTTTGTGCTTTCGTTTATGTGGACATGTAGTAAATAATGGAGGACCCATTTTCACTAATAAAGGGTGGCTACAATACTGGTTATAAAGGGGGGTTGAATTATGTTGGGAGATTTGTTTGGCACACTTCAACTAACGTAGCCAGGAAATGTGCAATATCCAAATAACAATGAATTTCATGTCCATATGTTGATCATATGGCACAAGGATCCTTTATATGCAATGTATTGTTTCATGTTGTGGAAGGTTCCTTCATGGGGGAAATGGAAGTTCCTACAACAAGAGGGGTGGGTAGCAATGTATTTTCTTGAGGTGTATGGAGAAGATTCCTTAGCTTAGGAAGCATGGGCACAGGTTTTTGGTGTGACTTGGGGTGTCATAAAGAGCATAGGGAGGGGGTACTTGAGGAGTGGTTACAATGTTTTTCCCTACTTTCTTCTTCTTTCCCCCAACTACCTTATTCTTTCCCCTCACTATGTGAGCAATGTCTCTCGATGACGGGTTGAGCATGGTTTGTATTGGTTTTACAATGACGTGAGTTGATGATGTAGGAACTGGTACCATCGTTGGAGGTTCAAGATACCACATAGATACCCACAAAATGAGGCTTGGGAGAGTTGGTGTGGCTATCACTTGATACATCATAACTCCCGATGATGGGCAGAAAAGGGAATCTAAATGAGAGGGTGGGGTGTTATCTACATGGAAGGTGTTTGGTCATTTATAGATGTTGATTTTGGGGCAGATGAAGGGGAAGATGGTTCTACCATAATAGATGTTATGGTACAAACTTGAGTAGAGTCTAGTGGTGAAACCAAAAGTGGGTAACCCTAATAAGTGCTAATAAGTGTGGATTCTTTGAAGATCCCAAGACCCATTTCAATGTATGACAAGAATTCTTGGTTTGACCTAATGAGGGGGAGAATATTGTCCAAGTTGGATATTGGTCAAGGCTCATAATGTGTAACTTGATTGATTGTGATTGTAACATCCCCAGTTTTAATCCCCTCAAATTATAATGTAATTGTGTAAATGTGTATTAGGCTGGTGAGCCAGTATGTTTGGGGTGAAGAACCCTTATTAATTAATATGGCTGAGGGTGGAACTATGCATTATGTACATTTAAATAATTAATAAAAACAATAATCATTGGCTGCGATACGAGAGGGACGATAACAACAGGGGGCTATGATTCCACAAGAGAGGGGGATAAAGAGGGGTCCAAGGGAAAACCCATGTTATTATCCTAAGTTAATGTATCATTACCATATAATCCTCCCTTTGACTCTTTAGATACTCAATCATTGAATTCATGTGAGATGGTTGGTGTGTGATATCACCTCATATATTTATTGAATGTATGGTTTGAGTACAATGAAGCATGGGATAAGTGTGAGAGACAACCAATCCTTTTGGGGAAGAGTGAGAGTCAACATGTAGGGGAGAAAAGGAAATTAGAATGGAGAAAGAGGATACTTTTTATATGTTAATTTTGGGCAACAAAAGAGGATCTGAGTGATGGGAAGATAACTAACCATGCTATTCTTGAAAGTGGAAATTATTGGGATGTGTTTATGTCATAAATGTGGCCTATGTTCCTGTAAAAATAGGTTGTGTTCCTATGGAACATTTTTCCTATTAAGGAAATGGATTAAGAGCCTTATGAAGGTTGTTGTGAGAACTCCTAGATAAATTGAAAGTTCTTGGATTCCCCACCTGTGATATTCCTAGCCAACTAAGTGAAATTGAGCACTGGAGAGAAGTGGGAAGGCTCGAAGGACTATGTGGCAGAGAAGGGTGATCCCATTCCTTGGGTTTTTTAGGTTGAGGGGAAGAGACTTGGTGGATTGGTATTGTTGTTGTAGTAGAACCTAGGTTTTTTGTTGCCGAATTTGAAGAGTGGACAACAAAGAGGGCCAAACCTCCTTTTGGACTCATAGCCTCAGGTCAAGGGTGGCTTGATGTTGAGAGAAAATGAACAACAAGCCTATGGTTGGGAGGAACGTCCTTTGTAAGTAGATAGTTAGTTATTTTGTAAATATGTAAGTTTTCTATTGTATTTATTATTATTATTCCACCGTGTAAATGAATATTTGAATGATTTGTGTTGCTTGAATAGTTTCATTCATGTTTTTATAAATGTTTTTAATTGCATGAGTTATTTGGCATGTTGTGTGAATGTAGATTTTTAAATGGTATCAAATTATGCTAAGTTACTTTTGTAGTAATGTAGCTCAACTTGGAGGTTGGGTATGTTACAAAGTGGTATCAAAGCTTCTGGTTCAACACCAAGCTTGTATGGGCAAAGACCAACATGGATTTTGGGTAAATTTCCTATGGTGAAATTTGACCTTTGGCGAATTTGAAAAAATTGGTGAACCCGGAGTGAAATCCTCAAATTTATGAACACATTCAAGTTGAATTTGTCATATGAACCGTAGAAGAGATGATTAGTTCCATCGATCTACACGTCACAATGTTAAATTTGTCCTGGGATGTTGAATTTTCCTCTTTAATGGTGATTGGAGAATCAACAACCCAGGTTGTTTAGACATTAAATATCAACGAATGAGATTCAATTTCCATTTTAAAGAAGTCTGGCAAAGTTTGGAGAGTTTAATAAACTAACAAATGAGATCACTTTGATATTGAAAATAAACTATCCAGATCCAATATGAGTCTAGGAAAAAACTTCTAAGTTTTGGAGTTTGAAAAATATTAAATGAACTCTAGAATAGATCGTCGATGATCAGGTAGAAAAAATTAGTAAATTGTTCTGTTCATCCAAAAGAAACCATCAATCACCAATGCAGGAGAGATCTTCGATCACCAATGATTGGGTTAGAAAAACGAACGAAGCATTTCATTCGTCGAAAATAAATCATCAATCGCCAATGTAGGAGAGATCATCCATAACCAATGATCGATTTGGAAAAATCGGTGAACTGTTTCATTTGTCCAAAATAAATCACCAATCGTTGATGATTGAATCGACGAAGTGTTTTTTTCATCCAAAAGAAATCATCGATTGTCGATGCAATAGATATCATCGATCTTCGATGAATGAAAAATAGGAGTAGGATGTGTCATGCCACGCCAACATCCATGTGTCATGTCACACCATCATCCATGTGTCATGGCACATCAACATACATGTTTCATGCAACATCATCATCCACATCTCATGCCACATTAGTTGAAGAAACACAATCATCAATCGTTGATGAATGGGTTGAAAATTTTGCAAGAGTCTTGAAAGTCTGTTATCAAAGGAAATTTCCAATAGTCAATGGAGTTTTGGATGTTTGGGAATGGATGGTCCAACTCACTTTTAGATTTGGAAAATAAATGATTGAGATTCATGCGTGGGCTTGAAAAAACATAGCTGATTGACGACTAATATTACTCATAATTTCTAATTGACAACTTATGATCATTCTAGTTTGGGTTTCCGGGTTAAAAACAAATACCTTGAAGAAGTTTCTTTTGTAATTCACCGATGAAAGTGAATCACCAATCGTCGATGATCGAGGTTCGACGAAATTGCATAAGGTACCCTTTTTTAATATCATTGATGCAAAGGAAATCATAGATCATCAATGGAGAAGAGGAAGGTTGATAACATAGCCTAATCAAGATATTACACATGTACATCATCAACCACGTGCCATGCAATGTCATCCAGGTTGCCATGTCAACAAAAATAAACATTTAAAAAAAGTTGTTTTGGCCACATTAGGAGCATTTCAACTTAAAATTGGATAAAATTTTAGGTGTGTGTCTGAAGTGACAAGGGATACAATAGCTCCAGTGAGGGCCACTAGATAATTATGCCTAAATTTTCTTAAAAGGGTGAATTAGTGACTTTCAAAGATCTAGGTCGTGCTTAGTAATCAGGGCCCAGATAAAGGTGAAATTTTGATAGATAGATAAAAAACAAGAATGGAGATACACATTTGGGCTCCTGGAAACATTCAAAAGGGGTTAGTGTGGGGATGCTGAAATAATGCAAAATACATTATTTTTGAGCACATTTTAGGGATTTTTGAAATCTTCAGAGGAAAAGGGACCGCAGATCACAAATCTGGAAATTTTTATTTCATCAAATTTTTGTCTACACATCAATCCAGACAACCTTGTCTTGAGGCAAGTTTTCTTAGTTTTTCTCCTTTTGGGAGATATCCAATTTTGGCAAAAATTTCTAAGTCTAGAGAAAGTAAAAAAGAACAAAGTCATCAATTCCAAATTTATACAGAATTTGACTGGAGTATCAAACTCGAAACCTGAGAATTGATCTGCATTTAAAATCATAAATTCTATCTATACCTGTAATAAACATTTTTTTGGTTCCTAGTGGATTTTTTTCTACAGGTGAAAGAAAATAGGCTCTCTAAAAAATGGCAGCAATAAAAATAGGGTATAAATGAGCATAAAAATGGTAAAATTGCAAACTTCATAAGGATTTAACTTTTAGCTTAGAACTCAGAATGAGACATGAATATAGACAATGGAAATTTAGTCTAGAAGGAAACATGAAAGAAGTATCAAATCCTTTGAGGAGGCATCTAATTGTGTTCTAAATGTGGAAGAAAAAGAGCAATTGGACTCTGTTGACCATGAAATTGTATGTGAAAGTTTTCCAAATAATGCCGGTTTTGGAAAAACATTTCCATATGTTAGAGGTAAAGGACATATGTTGGTATTGGGTAAGAAACAATTCATATACTCATGCTAGTTCCTATATAATGTTGTGAAGGCACATTTTGGAGTGCCTCATCCTAACAAATTAAAAAGAGGCTAAGTTTTAAATAATAAGGTATTGTGATGAGCAGGGGAACGCTCAAGCAGAGAGTGTTGCGTCAAGCTATTATCAACAAGAATACCAAATGATATAAATTTGGATTGTGTGGGTCTATTGCAGATTATAATTCTAGGGTCCTGTTAGCACTAGAAGTCACCCTTAGATTGCATAGAAGGTAATCCCAGTGCCCATTAGTTTATACAGTAAATTTAAATGAGTTTTAAGAGGCCAGATGGAGAATACTCAGTGAAAATAATGTTTTAACTCAGAAATATGGACTAGTATGCACAAGAAATTGAGGTCTTGGATCAAATTCAGTCAATAAGTTGGAGTAAAGGTGAGTAGGAGGAATACTTTGGTGAGAAAAGTGTAGAGGTATGCCATGAACATCAGGCCTTCCAGCAGCATAAGGAAGAAAAAATTAAACACAAGATCCTCTTGGATTCAAATTTCAAGGAAACTGAAAGAAATCATAACAATATTATAATCAAACATTCATCATAATACAATCACAACAATCCATGTGAATCAGTCAATCATGAACTCTCTCAGTATCAGAGGCAAATAAGATGAAGTAAGAAAGCTGACTTAGATTAATCAATAAGTCTCAAATCAAGACATAACCAAAGAACCAATGTTCTTCATCGAAATATTACAATAGCAGGAAGCCTAGCTCAACCATTCGACCTTAACAAAATATCAAAGTTACCTATATATACTAGAAATGATGCAACCACCAGAAATGCGATCGGACCCCCACATTCAAAGTTTCCAGTCAGCACCTACTTTGTCAATGTGTGTAGGCCTTCTTATGTCAGATGTGAGCCTGACTTAGTTATGTGCTTTGTAGGAAAATTCGTCCCTCGGGAAACTTTGGATTGACAATCTACCCCCACGAAAACTCTCAATATGCTTTCCATTTATGGGGTGAGACGAGGTCTCAACTATCGCCCCCATTTCCATTAACTACCTTCATTGGGATTGGGATGAGGCTTGACATCCATGAATGTTCCAAGCGGTGCCCATGACATTTTTGAGTCAATCCTGGTGCCTCGAGGCCATGTAGATCTTCTTCTGTGACCAATACGGGCGATTTTGACCTTTGGCACAACTTCTCTCCATCGCTCCTTCTTCAATGTGACCTAGGGCCATGACCCTACATGATTGCGTCATTGTGGGTGCGACCAAGGGTGGTTTTAAAGAAAACCACTTTTGTCCCCGCAATTCACCATGAACTGCCACGCTTCCTTTCAAAAAACCATGGTTATGATTGCGACCCACCCTTGAAAATTTAAAAATGTGTGCACCTTCCGACCCCATAATGAAGCACGACCATTGATATTGTGATCTGAAATGAGGCTTTATGATCAACGGCCCAGCTATGGTGCCTTTTAGATTAATGGATCAAATTTTCTCTTTTCAAATTGACGACCGAGATCTTCTTTGCGATTCGGGCTTCGGACTTCGGGAAAATCGAAACTCAAACCTTTGCCTTTAACTGCTTTTACCCAAAGCTATGGATATGATGACGCATTCTCTTGAATTGAATGATCGAGAATTACTTCGAACCTCTAGACTCTGGGAAAGTCAAAACTCAAACTTCTTCTTTCAATTGCTTTTCACCCAGAGATGGCGATAACTTGACATGTGTCCTCCTAGATTAGACAATTGAGAAACACTTCGGCACTTCGAGACATTGACACTTCGGGATTTGAGAACTTCAGTGCTTCGACAATTCCACACACTTATCACTTAGAAACACCTAGAGCTTATTTCCCCGAACACTTGGATCAATTGCCACCTGTCCCTTTAAAGATCAACGACTCATGCTCTCTTTGGGCCTTTTGCTCCGGCGCTATACTTCGTGCAACTTTTAAGGTTTCGAATGCCCATGATCTATTAATATGAAATCCACATGGAATTCCCGACGTTGAAAGCTGTGTTATCACAAGATTGGTTAATGCCTCAACGTTGCATAAATCCTTCATTATTCATTTTGGCAAATGAATACAATTGTTATGGGATATTTTATTTATTTTGGGGAAAATTGAAATTATATTGGGTTATTCCCAATATCCAATTTCAATCATCAAAATCACTCACGGATTTGCGCTACCTAATCACACGCAGACACATAGGAGGGCGCTACCTAAATTCGCTACCTAAATTCTGGCAGAAAATGAATTGTGCAGAGTTATTTTACTAGTTTTGAGTCACTAACTTAAAACTTGGATTGTGAACAATTGAGAAGGTATTTTTGAAAACGGGAGGAATTTTTTGTTCATAACATTCCAAATAAAAAAAAACTCTCTTAGGTTTTCAAAATGTGTTATGCTTTGAGAGATATTATACATAGAAGTGGTGCTACCGAATTTGCACAATAATGCTACCTAATTTCCTGTGGCGGTCATGGTTTTGGTATTCGCCTTGTTGGGAGGTTGCCACCTGTCAAGGAGGATTCAAATGGATTCTCAAGGATCAGTTAGATGCTAAGGGACACCTGCACCTAATATTTATCTCCATCAAAGGCCTCATGCATGAGGTGGAAACAATTTATTAATG
>JASDQU010109579.1:8940-26151 GCA_032191745.1 Picea mariana | reverse complement strand
GAGCTATGATTTCAGATTGTAACTCTTTTTTTTATATTCCTTCTTATTTGAATATATTGCAGATTTGAGGATCAAAGGCTGTCAATGATTTATGGATCCCTAAGCAGCAGAGGATCTGCTGTATTTTGCCCATCAATCATTGTTTATATTCAAGTATTTGTTGATTCATTAAATTGAGAGGATCTCTATTTAGTGAACATTCTATCTTATGTTTTCCTTCTTCATTCTTCCACCTATCAACATATAATCTTGTTTTCTGTTGAGCATCTTTTGTGCCTTCGATGAGAAGGATGTTTGTGACTCCATTGCCCATTGGTGTAGCTTACTGATCTATAGTTTGCATCCCTCTCTCTTTTTTTATCCATATTGTTGATCCACCTATTCAAAACCAAAATGATCTTTTACGTTATAATGGGTGCTGAGCTTACACTTTAGCAGTCAAAGTGTGACTTTCAGTGCTAACATAATTGGCGCCGTTGCCGGGGATGGATTTGAGATAATTGAAAAACTCTCTGGGAAGAACACCACTGCATAACTCCAGATTTATATGGTGACTAAAGTTGGACACCTTCAATACTACACATTCACCATGGCGACTCCAATGTTTAGAATTTGTTAGTGACTCCAATGGGGATGAGACAAATTAAATGATAATGAAGGCTATTATGGCCAGGAGATTTTCCCTACTCAATTTCTCAGCCATAGATGGTTATCCACATCCTGTGCCTCAAATTGATGAATAGCAAGATCTGCTGCCCAGATTTTATGAAGGTGAGGATGAAAACCCTTTTGAGCAGGTTCATGAATTTCATGCTTTGATGCAGCAGCTTGACATCCATCATGAAGATATATTGATGAAAATGTTCATGTATTCGTTGAAAGGCGATGTGAGGCAATGGTATAGAACACTGCCTGCTTCTAGTATTTCCTCTTTGAAGGACTTTCATGATGTTTTTTATTCTCATTGCAAGATAATTTATCCAGCTGAAAGACTTTTTGAGAATTGTTGTGAGGAGTATGCATCATATATTTAGGATTTAGCAAGTGATTCCTATAGAAGTGATGATGAAAGGGATGATTGTAGATAACATGACTTAGATGATGAGTTTCATAATGCTTTTCCTAAATTTGAAGAACAAATGCATCATTCATGTCAAAATCTAGGTCCCCAAGAGAAACATCAATATGGACAATCCATCATTTCCCTTTCTCCTCCTTTTCTCGATTCTTTAAGTCAAGATGTCATCTTAGGTTCATATTTATTTCATCATGATAATAGTGTCGCATATTGTCATGAACGAATTCATAGCTTACCAATTGTTGTTGTAATCCCTCCTATTGTTAATGAACCAATGTTCCATGATTTGCCAAGTTTTGATGACTATGAGGATGTTTTCACTGAACAACCAACTGTCCTAGCTATTGTACTAATCCCCTCAGCCATTAATAGTCAAATGGTCATTGATTCACCTTTGTATGATGATTATGAAGATTATTTCCATGAACAGTCTGTTGAAGACCTTATATCATATAAGTACCCTTCACATCAAAGAAACAATAGCTTGTTTCAACCCTCATGTCATATTTTTGTTGCTGAAAAAAAAGAAAAAGATGATAATTTAATTTTAGAGGGTGAAAAGCTGAGAAATTGGGACTATAAGCCAAGCTATGATGAATATCCCTCACAATTAGAAGATAAGACAAAAGAATGTAGTTTCCCAAGCTCTTCTAATTGTGATGAACTTCCCTATCAACCCCCTATTCCTCTTGAAGACAGAAGCTCAGTTTCATCAAGCAGCCAAGATCAAATGCCATGTGATCAGATGAGAAAGGTTGAAATTAAAGAAATACAAGCATCACTAAGCCTTTTTCCTAATACACCTCATGACTAGGAGTGGACCAAGGCCATATGCATTGAGGATGAATCAGAAAATCAACAAGCCATACAACAACCAAGAACAGTGGAGGAAGGACCTAATGCAATAATTTTCCTTTTTACACAAAGCAATGTCGCAGGGGAAAGTATTGACGTTGTTTTTTAGGATCCATTTGTATCCTGTCTGCAAGAAGAAAGTGGGCCTAGGCTCATTGATTTCTTCAATGTAAAGTGTATTTCCAAATGTTTCTTTGATGTGCCTTCAAGTAAGAATTATCTCTGGTGCTTAAGGAAGAAGATTTCAAAGATTCAAACAATTGAAAAAATGATGAAATGGCTTCATTGGTTTTTTCATGTAACTTGAATTCTTCATTTTCCCAATAATTAGAGTAGGTGTGTGTAATAAACTTGCTGAAAAAACATCATTTTCATCATTTTTGTCAGTTTCAGTTTTCATTTTCGCTTGGGTTCAGTTGAAGTTCACATATCAAAGCAAATTACAGAGGTTAAAGATTGGGAGAGGTCCTAGGATAAGGCACTAAAACTACAAGAGTTTTTAGAGCCTCACAAGGAGGACTCTATCCCCCATGGAGCCTATGTTAGCACAAGATTGGTTAATGCCTCAGTGTTGCATAAATCCTTCATTATTCATTTTGGTAAATGAATACAATTGTTATGGGATATTTTATTTGTTTTGGGGAAAATTGAAATTATATTGGGTTATGCCCAATATCCAAGTTCAAGCATCAAAATCACTCACGGATTTTCTCTACCCAATTGCACGCACACACACAGGTGGGTGCTACCTAAATTCTGGCAGAAAACGAATTGTGCAGAGTTATTTTACCAGTTTTGAGTCACTAACTTAAAACTTGGATTGTGAACAATTGAGAAGGTATTTTTGAAAACTGGAGGAGGTTTTTGTTCATAACATTCCAAATAACAAAAAACTCTCTCAGTATTTCAAAATGTGTTATGGTTTGAGAGATATTATACATAGAAGTGGCGCTACTGAATCCGCACATCGGTGCTACCTAATTTCCTGTGGCGATCACGGTTTTGGTATTCGCCTTGTTGGGAGGTTGCCACCTGTCAAGGAGGATTTGAATGGATTCTAAAGGATCAGTTAGATGTCAAGGGACACCTTTACCTAAGATTTATCTCCATCAAAGGCCTCATGCATGAGGTGGAAACAATTTATTAATGACTTCCGACAAATTCCTGAAAATTAGCAGTTTGTTGGATTTTTATCTCTTTGAGTGTAGCCACCTATCTCCAAGGCTTAGAATCCAATGGAGGAGATGGGATTCGACCTCCTAAGGTTATTTGGATGCTAGTTTCTATTTAAGGAAGGAAATATCTATTGGAGAGGGGGATTCATGAGCCAAGAGAGGCTAGAGAGAGATGTAGCAGGCAATTTTCCTATGTGTGTTCATTTGTAAGCCTGTGGGCATTTTAGGATTGTAAGAATTATTACTATTGGAGACTCATGAGAGCTGTGATTTCAGATTGTAAATATTTTGTTTATATTTATTCTTATTTGAATATATTTCATATTTTAGGATCAAAGGCTATCAATGATTTATGGATCCCTAAGCAGCAGAGGATCTGTTGTATTTTTCCCATCAATCATTGTTTATATTCAAGTATTTGTTGATTCATTAAATTGAGAGGATCTTTGTTTAGTGAATATTCTATCTTATGTTTTCCTTCTTCATTCTTCCACCTATCAACATATATTCTTGTTTTTTTTTGAGCAACTTTTGTGTCTTCAATGAGTAGGATGTTTGTGACTCCATTGCCCATTGGTCTAGCCTACTGATCTACAGTTTGTAGCCCTCTCTCTTTCTTTATCCATATTTTTGATCCACCTATTCAAAACCAAAATGATCTTTTACATTCTGATGGGTGTTGTGCTTACACTTTAGTAGTCAAAGTGTGACTTTTAGTGCTAACAAGTTGAACCTGCCTTTTTTCTTGATTGGAGTTTAGAACGGACCACTCCGAGTGTCGTGTTTTGAGCCCATAGTTGTGGCCTATGTAAACAAAGACTTAGACGACTATATAGGGTTTGGGAAAACAGGGAGACCGGGGCACTTTAAACACAATGAGGGGAAAACCAAAATGATTTTAAAAGACGAATGGGAAAAACCTTAAGAATTGGTCTGCGAAAGGGGAGAGACGGGGCAAAACACAGACTTAGGTAAAAACCACAAACCCACAGGACTCTGAAAAGTTTGTGTGATAACATTTTTCTCCATAGGGGATGGCATGCTCCCTGCGAGCTGCCAAGAACAAGTAGTTCCAGTACCTTAGCTGTTGGGTTATGGAGTCACTTATAAAAACCGAAAAAAAAAGAAAAATGATATGTACAATGACATGGGAACCCAGTCATGGATTATGTAAAAAACTTCTTCAGAAAATGCCCATTTACAAGGCTACCAAAAACTTTAGCATCCTCCAAATATTGCAACTTGTAAGTGTTATTTGAAAAAACGTCAGAAACTTTGAAGGGGCCAATCCATAAGGCCTCAAATTTACCATGCTTTTCTTTATCTTGTTTAGGTGCATCCCACTTGGGTACTAGATTTCCCAGCTGGAAATCCTCTTTCCTTACTCTTCTGTCGAAAGATTGCTTGATTTTCTGTTGATGGTCATGGGCTTTGTCCAGTAGTTGATCCTTCGTCTGCTGTGCTTCTACCAGTTGTTGTATTCTTCTAATCATATTATCTGGTTCTCCTTGATAGTCTTGGAAGAATTTTTCCACAGTTAAGGTGAGTTGAGAGGGAAAGATGGCCTCAACTCCATACACCAGTTGGAAAGGAGAGACACCAAGAGATATTTTTGTTTTCACTCTATCAGCCCATAAAGAAAATTTAATCTTTGTATCCCAGGCCTTCTTGTTGTCCTCTAACAGTCTTTTGATGATCTTAATAAGGCTCTTGTTAAAAGATTCTGCCAGTCCATTCCCTTGGGGGTAGTAAGGAGTAGAGTGGATCAATGTGATTCCAAAATGTTCACAAGACTTAATCAATGGTTCAGCCTTGAAAGATGCAACATTATCAGTGAAATTTTTTTTGGACAACAAAATATTGCTATAATATCCTCAAGAAAACCAACAATTACCCCGTGGGAAGCATTTCTTGTGGGGATAGCTTCTATCCATTTAGTAAAAAAGTCCGTGGAAGTCAAGATCCATCTATGATGACCACTTGAAGAAGGTTGATTTTTCCCAACAAAATCTAGGCCCCACTGCTGAAAGGGACCTGAAGCTACCACATGTTTCAATGGAAAAGAATTGAGCTATTGCTTTCCAAAGAATTTTTGACACTTGACACAAGACCCTATTTTTTCACAGACATTAGTGAAGAGACTAGGCCAAAAATACCCAGGCCTGAGAATCTTGTAGGTTGTGGTTCTCTAGAAGTGATGCCCCCCACATAAACTATCATGAAAATCATACATAATCCTTTGGGCTTCCTGTGGGTCTAGACATCTCAAAATAACTCCTAAAGGGTCTTTCCAATATAAAACTTGATAATAAGATAATATTTAATTGATTTGAGCTTTAAATCTCTCACCTTGTTCTTTTCCATACCATCAAGAGGCTGCAAATTCTGTAGAAAAAATATATTGTCATTGTACCAAGTGCATCCTGCCAATGGAGGGATGACTTGAGAACCTTCATTAGACAATTCAAATTGTTGATTTTTTGAACAACTATTGATGAAATGGACCCCCAAAGATTTGCAGTTAGATTCAACAAACAACCTAGCTAAACCTTGGCCTTTAACCAATTTGGTGGGCTTTATCTCAACATCAAATTCATGGATCTTGGAAATCCACTTTCTCCTTCTTTTGTCTATGTCAAGATGAACGAGGATCTCCTTGACAGAAGCTAAAGGGACATATGCAATAAATTTTGAATGCAACACATAAATTCTGAAATCTTTGAGAGATTTGACCAAAGCGACCTATGCTTTGGTCAAATCTNCTCAGTGCCCCTCTAAAAAAAAAATAGGTTTCTCTAACCTTTCAACATTGTTCTGCAACAAAACAACTGCTACTGTGTCAAATGAAGCAAAGGAGAAAATCAGAAAATATTTGGAGTAATTAGGACTGATAAGCAAAGGTGATTTAGTCAAGGCATTCTTTATTTGATAAAAGAGTTGCGAGATTCAACAATCCATTTGATATCATTCCCTTTCCTCAACATGGTTGTGATAAACTTTACTAACTCATCAAAATTTGAAAAAGACTTCTCAAAAAATTAGTTTTCCCCAAGAAAGACTGGACTTCTTTCTTTGATCTAGGGAATGACAAAGTTTGGATAGCGTCTACCTTACTTGGATCAATCTTTACTCCCTCCGCTGACACAATGTGTCCTAACAATTTCCCCTCTTTCATGGCAAATAATGACTTTTTGGGATTTAAAGAGAGACCAAAATTTCTGCATTTCAAGAAGACCCTTCTTAAAATACCATAATCTTCTTAATCAGATTGTGAGAACATTGTTATGTCATCCAAATAAATGAACACAAACTTGTCATTCTCTCCAATAAAGGCTATGTCCATGGCTCGATGAAAGGTTGCTCCTGCGTTCATCAACCCAAATGGCATCTTAGCATACATGAATGTACCCCAAGGAGTGGTGAAGGCTATCTTCTCTCTATCTTCAAGCAAGACAGAGACCTGATTGTAGATAGAAAAACCATCAATCATGGACATCCTAGATGCACCTGCCACCCTCTTTAATATGTTTTCCATCTTTGGTAAGGGGTAGTTGTCCTTTTTAGAACTTATGTTCAAATTTCGGAAATTGACACATAGTCTAATTTCTCCATTATTCTTTCTCACTGAGACAAAGTTAGCCACCCATTCAGAATACCTCAAAGGAATGATAATCTAGGCATCCAAAATCTTTTCTACCTCTTTCTCCATAATGGGCAACATCATAGGATTTATTTGTCTCAACTTCTACCTAAATGGCTTGGACTCTTCCTTCAATGGGATTTTGTGATCAATGATACTTGTGTCATATATTCTGAGATCTTCATATGTCTAGGCAAACACATCAACAAACTCTTTTAATAGTTCAACATATTCAACCCTTTTCTCTCTTGACAAGTTGCTTGACAAATTGACAAATTTGGGATCCTCTTCTGTACCAATATTGTACTCAGTTATATCGACATCATCAGTTGAGCCTTTAAAATTTACTTCCACATCAGTCCCATCAAACAAACTTTCTAAAGGAACTAGTCCCTTTGGAATATGGTTGCTAGGCCACTGAACAATATGGTGATTGGAAATTTTATTTAAAAATACATCTGCATGAGGGTTACTTTCATAATCATGATCCTGATCAACATGTAAAGTAGAGAACTCATCAACAAACTCAAGAAATTTTTTGATCTCATTATCATCCTCAAACACCTTCCAATGCTGGATGTTGTCAGGTATAGAGGGTCTATATTTAACCTCTACATCATATTTGAGTTTGGGTGGAAATGGGACTCTGAAATGGCTTGCTGAGACAACCAAAGAATCAACCATGGTATTCTCCTCTCTTGGAATAAATTAAATGGTGAAAGCTAGGAAGAGACTGTCAACTAGGTCCCATACTTTATTTTTGTAAGTCTTAAGCCTAGGGTGCTTAGCTTGAAAAATATTTTTGTTCTGATGAGAAATTAGTTCTGTGTCCCCAAATACTGATATCTATTCAATCCCCATGTCTCTTGTAGCCCTTAAACCTAAAACAAGAGCTTCATACTCTGCCACATTGTTGGTAGTTTTAAATTGTAGTTTGTAGGACAAAGATATAATTTCTTGAAAAGGTGAAACAAAGACCACTCCAAAACCAACAAATTCTTTAGAATAGGCTCCGTAAAAGAAAATATTCCAAAAAAAGGTAGTTGGAGGAGGTATTTCACAAAATTTAATGGGTTTCTTTCATATTTCAAGAGGAGTTTTAGGAGCATCAGTGAGCTGCAATATGTTGGATCACAAATCAGTGTCAAAAGTAAAAATAGGATGGTTGGTGGGGTTTGCTTCATCACTGATGATGTACGCAAGCTGCGCTTCCCTGCAAATTCTCCTCTTTTCACCCCTGAACATAGGAATGGTGGCATATGAAAGGTCCATATGCAAGGTCCCCCCAGTCTCTTTATCCAAGATCTAGACAAGAGAATCCCGAACTTAGGGGGAACATCAACCACTATGATATCCATGACCACGCTCTTCATTGGCATCTGGAAAAGAGAAACAACCAGGTCTTTGATAACCCCAAGGAACTTCACCTTCTCGGAGTTGAAAGAATATAGGTCATGGTAGGATTTTGTAACCTCCAACCCAATCTCTTCCATGACAATCTTAGGCATAAGATTGTGATATGCCCCTAAATCCATCAAGGAGTTATGCAACACCTTATCATGGATGTTCAATGAAGTGTAGAAGGGAGGGGAGGAGTCGTATCCATCCTCTACTAAAATCCCTAATATGACAACTTGCCTTTCATATTGGAGGTTATTTGAGTCTATGGAGTGAGACACAGGTTCAAGCTGAAATTTTTTTGATAGGAACCTTTTGAAATCCTCATGCTTGATTAAATCTGAGAGAGGTACAGGGATTCTAATCTTTTGAATCTCATGATCAAATCTATAAGGGGAGGGAGGATTTAGAATATCCTTCACCTCTAGGATAGGAATTTTGACCATTGGTGGGGGGCTTTGTGCCTTTCTTTCTTTGCTGTTGCCTGCTATATATTTACCAGGCTTCTCAGCTCTAGCAGGCCGCTCGGGAATGTTAGTTTTTGATTTTTTCTTCTTGGATTTGAGGTCATATATATTCAGATCGTTGCTGGTATTTTCTCCTTTACTCAACTTATTCAGTTGATTATTCATGAGGGCCTCTTCATATGCAGACTAAGTTAAATGAGGGGAAGAAGAGGTATCTTCAAGGCAATGAATCTCAGGATCAATATCTTCTTCCTCTTCATATTCATCCGTAACTAGGTTATTTTGGAGAGGATTTTGGATTTTCTGATCATCTTTGTCCTTGTTTCTCTGATCTCTTTGGATGGTCTAAGGGGAATTAGTTGGTATTTTGAAACTACCCCTATTATCAACATTTGGGGGATTCCTATAACTCTGCTTTCCTTTCAATTCCAGTCTTTCCACTTTAGCAGAAAGTTATTTTAGTATCTTGGTCACTTCATCCATTTGAGGGGGGGCGGTAGAGGAACTGTAAGTCGGAGTTTCAAAAATACCTTTTCTTCTGTCTCTATCAGCTTTACTCCTAAGCTTGTCAGTTGCCAATATATTGGATTCTACTTCAAGGGCTACATCTTGAATATGAGCCAAGGAGCTAGGCCTTCTTTCTCTCAAAAGGAGGCAAAAAATAGGGTCAAAATCACTATCATAAGTCATCTTGGCGGAGGTTTCTGTAGGTTTAATTTCAACAGGAACATTTTTGTGCATCTTATTAAATATTTTCGAGAATTCTAAAACATATTCCCCTTCTTCTCTCTTAAGTGCCCCGAATTCTGTAATATAATAAAGGAGATATTTTTTATTCCCCCAATGTCTTAAGAATGAATCATCCAGAGCAACAATCCCATCAATAGATCTAGGAGGCAAGTCCTTAAACCAATCTATGACATCACCATCAAGGCTCTATACAAAAACTCTCATCCACTCATCTTCATTTTTCGATGACCTGAATCTCCGCAAATCTATAAAAGGATGCAAGGTGCTCTTCTACAATCATGTCTCCATCCCCTATGAACTAGGGCATGTACTTAAGGTATTTCGTGGCTAGGAGAGCATTCATAGAATGAGTTAAAACTAGAGGGGCATATCTAGCAACCAATATCTCAACCATCCTATTATTAGGAGGATTAGCACCTCCCATTTCAACGTGAACTGGAGGATAACTAGGAGGATATGGAGTTTGGACAGGTGAGACTGGGGATGTGCTTCTGGGAGAAAAAGGAAAAGGATGAGTGTTAGGAGATAAATATGAGGGGCTAGAGGGAACAAAGGTTTCCCCTTATGTAACTGCAACAAATCTAATAGGGGCAGGAGTGGTAAAGCCTGGAGTGGGAAATCATTCTAAGGTCCTGGGTGTGAACCACTTCACAACTTCAGGGGAGATAGGGGTGTCAAAAGTCTCTCCTTACAAACCAAGAATAGGAGGGGAGAAATCAACAGGAAAAATCCCAAAATTCAAATTTCTTGAAACTGCAACAAACGATATAACAGAAGAATAAGAAGCAGCTACTAGAGTTTGTAAAGAGGGATTAAGAAGATTACCGGGATCACCTGGTACAACAGTTGAAGTACCTTCCTGAGTGGGTTTTCCTTTTCTGATAATTTTCTCTGGGTCATATTCAAGTGTGGCTAGAGGCAGTTCTGGAGTATACCTCATGTGTCTACCTTTCAGAGACATAACTAAAATAGTTGAGTCAAAATAGTGGAGTTGTCAAGTGCAATATGCAATCTTCAATGGTACTGATATTTGATGCACCTTCAAAATCATAGCTTCTTTGTCATTCTATCCCAGGGAAAAGTCTTCAATTCACTCCCCGACAATGGTGCCAGAAACGTTAGCATTAGAAGTCACCCTCAGATTGCATAGAAAGTAAGCCCAATACCCATCAATTAATAAAGTAAATGTAAATGAGTTTTAAGAGACCAAATGGAGAATACTCAATGAAAATAACATTTTAAATCATAAACATGGATTGGTATGCACAAGCAATTGAGGTCTTGGATCAACTTCAGTCAGTAATTTGGAGTAAAGGTCAGTAGGAGAGAGACTTCAGTGATAAAACTGTAGAGGTCTGTTGTGAACATCAGGCCTTCCAGCATCCTAAGGAAGAAAAACTTAAACACAAGATCGTATTGGATTCAAATTTCAAGGAAATTGAAAGAAATCATAACAACATTATAATCAAACATTCATCATAATACAGTCACAACAATCCATGTGAATCAGTCAATCATGAACTCTCTCACTATCAGAGGAAAATAAGATGGAGTAATAAATCTGACTTAGATTAATCTGTAAGTCTCAAATCAAGACATAACCAAAGAACCAGTGTTCTTCGTTAAAATATTACAATAGCAAAGAACCTAGCTCAACCATTCAACCTTAACAAAATATCAAAACTGCCTATATATACTAGAAATGCTGCAACCACCAGGAATGCGATCAGACCCTTGCATTCAAAGTTTCCAGTCGACGCCTACTCTGTCAGCGTGTGCAAGCCTTCTTATGTCAGACACAAGCTCATCTTAGTTATGTTCTTTGTAGGAAAATTTGTTTCTTGTGAAACTTTGGATTGACAATCTACCCCCACGACAAATCTCAATATGATTTCCATTTATGGGGTGAGACGAGGTCTCAACTTCCGCCCTCATTTCCATTAACTACCTTCATCAGGATTGGGACAAGGCCTGACATCCATGAATGTTCCAGGCCATGCCCATGAATTTTTCGAGTCAATCTTGGCGCCTCGAGGCCATCTAGATATTCTTATGTGACCAATATGGGCGCTTTTGGCCTTTGGCACAACTTCTCTCCATCGCTCCTTCTTCAATGTGACCTAGGGCCATGACCCTATGAAATTGCGCAATTTCAGGCATGACCAAGGGTGGTTTGAAAGAAAATCGAATTTGTCCCCGCAATTAACCATGAACCGCCACACATCCCTTTCTAAAAACCACAGTTTTGATTGCAGCCCGCCCTTGAAAATTTAAAAACGTGGGCACCTTCCGACCCCGTAATGGAGCACAACCATTGATCTTGTGATCTGAGATGAGGCTTTCTGATCAACGACCCAGCTCTGGCACCTTTTAGATTGATGGATAAGATTTTCTCTTTTCAAATCGAAAACCAAGATCTGCTTCGCGATTCGGGCTTTAGACTTTGGGAAAATCAAAACTCAAACCTTTGCCTTCAACTGCTTTTACCTGGAGCTATGGATCTGATGATGCGTTCTCTTGAATCGAACGACTGAGAATTACTTCAGACCTCTAGACTCTGGGAAAGTCGAAACTCAAAATTCTTCTTTCAACTGCTTTTCACCCGGAGCTGGCGATAAATTGACGCATGTCCTCCTGGATCGAATGACTGAGAAACACTTCGGCACTTTGGGACTTTGACACTTATGGATTTTGGGACTTTGGTGCTTCGACGCTTCAAAAATTACACACACTTCTCACTTCGAAACTTCCGAAGCTTATTTCCCCGAACACTTGGATCAACTACCACATGTCCCTTTAAATATCAACGACTCATGCTCTCTTTGGGCCTTTTTTTCGGCACTATACTTCGTGCAAATTTTAAGATTTTGAACACCCATGAGCCGTTAATCTGAACTCCACATGGAATTCCCGCCGTTGAAAAATGAACTTGCCTTTTTTCTTGATTCAAGTCCAGAACGGACCACTCTGAGTGTCGCGTTTTGAGCCTATGGCTACGGCCTATGTAAAACAAGACTTGGACGATTGGAGAGGGGTTGGGAAAATAGGGAGACCGTGTAATATTCCAGATATAAAAAGTATGTAGAACGAAAATAAAATGCTAGAAATGGCAGATAAATAACAATATAACCAGAACAACACCACAATAACACTGAAATGATATCAAAATAACACCAGAAAGAGCACTTTGATTTTGAGAGAAATTTTTACAGGCCTCTTCGAGGGGGAAACCTCCAGTTGAGCAATGTCTATTAAAATAATATCCAAGATAGGGTTCTCATACCCTTGACTCCTATTTATACTAAATATGTCTATCAAAAGAACCATCTAGAGGAAGATGCTTCTAGAAGCGGAAGCTTCGATGATGTCTTCTTACATTCGACTTATTCTACTTTATTGCAAGGCTGTATTAATATTGACCTTTATTACATCTGAATATATTGTTCTACATACGTGAGGGGTTAGGTCCCTAACATGTCCTCCCCCTTAAAAACAACCTTGTCCTCAAGGCTTGAGATGTGGAAATTGCTGCAGAATGGTATCTGGTTCCCAAGTGGCATCTGTTGGAGTTGTGTCTTTCCACTGGACTAACACTTCCTTGATGGTTTACTGATGGAGGAAACACTCATGCTAGTCCAAAACTTCTTGTGGTTGTAACCAAATGGATCCTTCTTCATCCAACTTGGGAAGGTTGGTTTGAGTTCGACACTTAGTTCTAGTCACCTTCTTTAAGCATGAAACATGAAAAACATGATGTAGCTTCAAATAACTAGGCAAAGATAACTGATAGGACACATGTCCCACACACTCGAGAACGATACAAGGACCATAAAATTTGGGCACCAACTTCTGACAATGGTCGGCCTTGAGGGAATTTTTCTTGTAAGGTTGTAGTCAAAGAAACACCTGATCCCCTTCTGTAACTTTACATTTAGAGCGACCTTGATCTTCTTGTTGCTTCATGCGATTCTGGGCCATGACCAAATTCTCTTTGAGGGTACGAAGAATATCCTCTCGAACTGTAAGCGTTTGGTCAAACGCTTGGACATTCGAGAAACATGGTAAATATGAGAGAACTGAAGGTGGATTTTATCGATATACCGCCTCAAAAGGAGTCATGCGGGTAGTTGTATGGTATGAAGTTGGGAAATAACCCTAGAATGGCCTTTTTTGAGCATATTTTCCATGATATGGGAACTAATGATATTAGGTGAACCGACGGTGATGCCTTGGAACTTATATTGTTGGCCCTCCTGGTTGAATTCAATGGTTAATTCGTTAAAATCCATGAGAATGGGACCCAAAGTCCTTAGCCAGTCTGCAATCAACACAATGTCACAACCGCCCATGTTGATAGAAAACATATGATATTTCAGGTGGTAGTCACCAATTTGGAGACACACATTTTCACAACGCCCTCCACATTTCATGGAGCTGCCATTGACAATCATGATTTGGAAATTATTGACTGCATGAATATATCAATGGGTTTCATGGGCAATGAGGCGATGAATGAAATTATGGGTGCTTTCACTATCAACAAGAATGATGAACTTCCTATGCTTGATGTAACCAATTAGCTTGAGGGTTTGGGGGGCAGAGAATCCAATGAGAGCATTTAGGGAAATGACTGGTTCAACTTCGGAAGGGTCTGAGGGAGGGGTTATATTAGTGGGTTCAGGTGACTCAGACACAAGGGGAGTTTCAACATCCTATTCTGAAATATCCTCCAAGATGGCCATAAAAAGCTTTTGTTCCTTACACTTGTGGCCTGGAAAATATTTGTCATCACAATTATAACAAAGGCCTTTGAGTTGGCATTCAGCCATTTCATCCTTGGTCAATTTTTGGATATTTAGTGGAGCATAAGGAGTAGTGGGATTTACTGGTTTAGTGTGAGGAATAAAGGGGGGTTTCCGGTTTTGAGAAGTGACAACCTGTTGTGATTCCTTATCTCTTTTAGTATCGTCCACCCAACTCTGAGGCTGAGCCATGAGGACATGGGCACAAATCTCATCCTTGAGGCCACTGATAAAACATTCTTGGAAAAAAGCATCAGACATGCCGTCTGTACGAAAAGTCAATCGCTCAAAAGAAGCCATAAAGTATTCCACTATTCCAGATTGTTTCAACTTTGTCAAATGGCCTAAATGGTTGGTGTCATTGTCAAATCATTCATAAATCTCTGCCACAAAGAGTGTCCAAGCAATATACCCTTGACGGGAAGTTTTTCTCCATTGCCACCATTGCCAACGTTGTTGATATAGATACAAAACACCATACCAGAGTTTGGCCAAATCATGTGTAATGTCGTACAAAGAGAAATAATGTTCCATTTGAGTTACCCAACCAGTGGGATTTGAGCCATCAAATTTGGTCACGTCCACTCGCAAAGGCGTAGGTCACGCTGAAAGTGATGGGGCTGAAAATTATGGGAATGAGAGGAATTTTAAGCTTCGGTATGAAAAGGTGGGTCAGATAAAGGGGGATCTATAGGGATATGCAGCTTGGTGCAGATCATCAAAATGACAAATTCAAGCTAGGTATTCATGTATTGTTTGAGGTCTTCTTTGAGCTCGGTGATTGATGCGATGATGGAGGAGTGGATGTTTTGATTGATGGTGGAAATATTGGCACTGAGCTGTCTCACTTCTTGTTTGGTCTCTGTGAAATTACATTGCAAGGTATTGAAGCGAGCTTCCAAGTCTTGGCTACGGGTATGGGCCATTATGACGAGGGAACTGAAAAGGGGTGGGCGGGGTGAAATTTTTTGTTGAAAAATGATAGGTATGAATGTGATAAGGGAAAAGAGATAAATCTAATGGAATAGGTCTCAAATAATGGTGAAAAATTTTCCAGACTTCTTTTTTTCTACACCTGCAGAGTTATACTCTGGTTTGAAGAATACTGTAGTGATGAAATGTCCAAATTCTTAACCAGGAAGAAATGTGTAGTGAATTGGCAACTCGAACACAGTTGCGCAGTAATAGATATTGTCTATTTTATGTTTTGTTTTCGTCCCCAAGGGTTCTACAGACAAGGGTTTTCCCTGTGCTTAAGCTCTCTGATATATGTGCAGGGTCCAACAATAGTACTCGACCCAATATCTCAAGGTGACAACTAAGGAGGCTAGACCATGCCCTTATCCCTACTACCCGACTACCCAGGTACTAGAGAGTATCTTCCCGGGTTTTGTTCTTGGTGACACTATAACAATCAGACGACCAATTGGTTTATCTAAAGAAGGCTTCAGGAAATCTAGGCCGGTCCATATACAGGTGTTTCCTGATGCACTACCACTCAAAGGGGTACCAACAAGGGCTACAAGGGTGCCCAAAAAATGTGCGCTTAAGAACCACTTGTATTTCATGCGTGTATGAATCACTCAATCATGGGTTTATGCACTTAATGATAGATCTCTATAGCTTAAAGATGTCAGAATACGTCTCTACCCTGAAAAAAAATTAACCCACAAATTTCTGCTGAGGAAAGTGCTCTGATAACACTTGTAATATTCCAGATATAAAAGGTATGGAAAATAGAAATAAAATTCTAGAAATGGAAGATAAATAACAATATAACCATAACAACACCACAATAACACTGAAATGATATCAAAATAACACCAGAAAGAGCACTTTGATTCTGAGAGCAATGTTCATGGGCCTCTTCAAGGGGGAAATCTCCAATCGAGCAGAGCTCTATTACAATAATCTAGGGTTATCATACTCTTGACTCCTATTTATACTAAATATGTCTATCAAAAGAACCATCTAGAGGAAGATCCTTCTAGAAGCAGACTCTTCTATCAGGTCTTCTTACATTCGACTTATTCTACTTTATTGCAAGGCCTTATTAATATTGACATTTATTACATCTGAATATATTGTTCTACATACATGAGGGGTTAGTTCCCTAACAGAACGGGGCACTTTAAACACAGAGGGGGGCAAACGAAAATGATTTTACAAGCCGAAGGGTAAAAAACTTAAGAATTGGTCTACAAAAGGAGAGAGACAGGGAAAAGCATAGACTTAGGTAGAAACCATAAACCCACAGGACTCTAACAAGTTTGTGTGATAACAGGTCCAATGGACATGGAGGTAGGGTTGAGCTTATAAGAGTTAGTTGGGACAATAAAGATCTACAAAGGGAAGTGTAGAGCTATAGATAAAGAAATGAAAAGTGGATAAAGGGATTATAAAGAGCAGAGCCAAATTGGTATTAATATGCTATAGAGTATGAATGCTTTGCAAGGTATAATCAGAAGAGATTATCACATAAAACATGAAACCAACAGGTGAAGAATTTCATCGATTGCACATAAAGGCAAGGTAATCCTTCATAGCCATGCAGGTAGAAATGTAATGATGGATGAAGAGATTTCCACAAAATAAAAGTAAGGAACTTAGATATGGTGAGTGAGTCATGGGATGGGATACTCATCTCTAAGAGAAGGCATAGGAATTCTTGAAAAATAATTCCTAGCTAGGACGTAGACACTTTTGTCTAAAAATATTCAGAGTAAGAAGGCCACTTATATTATCAGAGTGCACAATGGATGTAGGGTATAGGTACGAATAATTCAAGGGATGGGATAATAAAGGTTATTCATTGAAATTTCCAATAATAAATATAGCATCTAATTGGGATTAGATTGGTCCTGAGTGGATATGACAGAGATTCATAGGAAAAATACTCAATGGAGTAAAGAAAAGTGTTCAAATTTTGTTGAGAAAGACAATGGTGTTGATACTGAGAAGGGGGGGGGGTGAATTAGTATGAAGTGAAATTTATTACCTTTTAATACTTTAAATTTTCAATCAAATAAATTGATCCCAATATACA
>JASDQU010109578.1:26753-104373 GCA_032191745.1 Picea mariana | reverse complement strand
TACTACTCATGCATTATGTTTTGGAGGTTCAAACACTTTTCTACAGGGATATGTTGATTCAGATATGGCAGGTGATAAAGACAGCAGGAGGAGCACCACAGGGTATGTTTTTACTATAGGTGGAACAACAGTAAGTTGGATTTCGAAACTGCAAAAGGTTGTTGCACTTTCAACAATAGAGGCAGAGTATCTTGCTGCTACAGAGGCTAGTAAAGAGATGATTTGGTTACAGAGGTTTATGGAGGAATTGGAAAAGAAGCAGGAGAACAACAGGTTGTACTGTGACAGTCAGAGTGCCATTCACCTTGCAAAGAACTCAGCCTTCCATTCGAATACTAAGCATATACAGTTGAGGTACCACTTCATATGATCTACCTTGGAAGATGGACATTTGAAGTTGGAAAAGATACACACTAGCCAGAATCCTGCAAACATGTTAACAAAGGGAGTAACCAGGCAGAAACTGAGTTCCTGTTCAGTTTCAGTTGGTCTTCAAGAATGAGGATGAAGATGAGAAATTTGCTAGGTCCAAGAAGGTTCAGAGTCTATCATACACAACAGCGGTGGAGTTGTTGAGATCAGTCTCCAAGTGGGAGATTGTTGGTTGTGGAGCCTGATTATCTTCCTGATTGAGAGGTCCTTCCTTTCAGCCATGTTTATACCCCATGAAGTATTTACACCCTATAAGCATGTACACTCTTCCACACAGGGGAGTGCAGAGGGAGGCTACCCCCTCTGTGGGATCTAGGGGGGCTATCCCCCCGATTGGGGGGTATGGGGGCAAGCGGGCCCCAACGGGGGTTTGGGGGTAGCGTCCCCTGATGGGGGTTCAGGGGTGAAGCCCTCGAAGGAAAAATTGCCTTGTAAATGTAGATTGTAATTTCATTATAAATCTGGACCGTTCATTATAAGGTCATAGATCTAACAGTAGAGATTATGTTAGGGTTTTTTCCCTAGAAGGCAACCCTCTTTTATGAGGGAAATGCATTGCGGCTATGATTGATGGAAAATATTGTATTCTGAGAGAGGAGACTGTGAGAGAAAGAAGAGGAAGTTACAGCAGGTTTTGCTATAGGTTGTATCCCTTCATTTGCTGGATAATAATAAAGGAAGGACTTGGCAATTTCTCTGGTGGACGTAGCCCACACTGGGTGAACCACGTAAATATATGTCTCTCTTGTATTGTGTATCTTCTATGTTTTGTTTCCGCATTTGTTTTTATTTTATTGCTCCACGGTCTTGTTTTTCTAACAACCTGGACAATTATGCGTCTCGACTCTCCCACCAACTTACTTTCCAAGTTGATGTTGTTTTTCACAATTAACAAATCCACTGAACTATTTTGGATGAGGGAGCCTCAACTTGTGTCATGTCTTTAGCATGTTGGAAAGGTTTTAAATCACTCGCACTTAACAAATCCCCAACGATGTTATGCGCCTTCGATGGGTGAGGTTTCCATCCCCATGGGATTTTACAGTCCCTGCCCATCCAATTGGGTGGAAAAACTGTTACTGTTGATGTCAAGGTGGTCAATGCTCCCCTCGATTACAACTTGTTACTTGGAAGAAGTTGGTTTTATGCTATGACTGTCATTGCCTCATCATTCTTTCGATGTATACAATTTCCTCATCATGGAAAAATTGTCATTGTTGATCAGTTAGATGTCTGCACGATCGATGCTCACACTCCCGCTACCAACAATATTCCTTTCTTGGGAGACCACAAGATCACGTATGAAAGCATTGGTGTTGGCTTACTGAAATATTCTAGCCTCATGGGTACCTTCCCTACACCACTTCTACCGACTACACATCATATTGCCACCATCAATATGATTTCGACCATGACTTATTAATCTTTGGAATCATCTGACCCTTGGATTGTACCTAGTCCATTGGAATTCAATGCACTAGGTGACACCGTGCCACTTAGTCCAGCTGAAACATCATACATTTCTATCCAATCTGCTTCTCCCTCGTCGGATGACCAACATCTATTGGCACCCGATAGTTACTTGATGCCATCATGGTTAAGTTCCTTATCGTCTACAATCAACTGCATTTCCCCAATTTTTCCTTCTGATGAATATATTAAGGAAATGTTGAGCATTGAAGATTTACCTCGGGATGACAACCATCATCGATCCTCTTTTCTTCCCCCTCGTGAAGAAATTCGGGTAGATATACACTCTATCTCCCCTCCTGATGTCGATTTTCCATCATCTCCCATGTTTTCCACTTCTGATGATTTGGATCCGGTAGTTGACATGGTGATCTCTTCGGTAGGGCTATTGGAGCCTGATCTCCTTAACCCTGTCATGGCCCTCGACATGTGTTCCTTCCATAGTGATTTTCTTCCATCCAGTGAAGATCTCATGGAAGCCATGACTGAGTTTTGTCCCTTGACATGGTGTTCTTTCAGAGCGTTATTTTCTTGGAAGCCATGATCAAGAAGAGTCCACGAGCATAGTTTCAAGATCATTAAAAAATAAAATAGAGGCCTTAAGCATAGTTTTCCTCTTTGTAGCAAGCTCATTAAAAAATGAAACAACAATTTGGGGATTAAACCCAGAGTCATAAGCATTGTTCTTTTTCCGGGTCAAGCTCATTAAAAAATTAAACAATCACTTCTCTTGAACCTTCATTTCATCCACCCTTATCATTTTTCTCCATCTAGTAGAGAAATTGGTGACAACCTCAAAGTCGGTGAATGAATTGAAGCTTGGAGGGCATGTCTCCAGTCTTTAATTATCATTCTGGAGTTAATCCCCCAACTTTCAAGATGGGGGCATACTGAGCTTAGTCTTTGTTCTTTCTCATGCTCGTAAATACATGAGAGTGCAACCAGGTAAAATTTTATCTCTTTTTTGGACCTGCATGGATAAACGAAAAAGGAACCCCTTGGAGTCGTCTTTGAGCTCTTTTTAGACTCTCTAAACATGAAAAGATTTCCAAGTGATCTTGCTTCCTTTCCCACTCGTTAAAAGGTTTGAAAGGGCATATTTCGAGTGATAATTTATCTCTTTTTCGGCCTCACGAGACTAACATTACGAAAACGGACAACATTAGAGTCGTCTTTAAGTTGTTTTCAGACTTTCTAAATATAAAAAACCACCGAGTTTACCTTCTCTGGACTCATTAAACAATCATACATCGAAGGGCCCATAAGGGATCGAACCCTTACTTCTTCCAGTTCTTTAAAGAAAGGAAGAGGGACTTACCGAAGGTGAGTCAGATCGAGCATGTGTTACCCTCCTCGAGCTTGTTAAATTAAAAATAGGTACTCGTCTATCTGGATGGGGGAAAAATTGAAAGAAGCAAGCCAAGTAGTTTTTTGAGAACACTACCAGTCACCCTTGAACACAACACTTTGTCTTTGCACACATTTTAATCCACTAAACCTCTGTACTGAGCCAATCCTCTGAGTTTATTTTACTCCTTTGGGTCACCCGACGAAAGCCACAACATCCATTTCATCATCAAGTTTTGGTGCATGTCAAGTTTTTGTTGATGTGCCTCAGTGTTCAAGGGAAGTATCTTCCTCGAGAGTCATCCATCACAAATATCACGTTTCAATACCTGTGTCAGTCCATGTTCATTCGATCTACCAATTACATGCCTGTGTCTATTTCATGTCATTGATGGGGGATACATCAAGGCCCTCCTTCGACGAGTCTATTCCTGTCGACTTCAATACATTATCCAGGGACTCAGACTTAGAAACCAGTTAGTACCTTTGGACCTGCATGCCTCAATGGCAAGCCTCCTCATGTTTGACAATGGGCTTACATTATTGAACTCTGATCAGATGATTCCACATATGTTTGACTTCATCTCATCTATTCACATTCGTCGGAATGTACTAGGGTACCTTGGAAATCATTGACATCAATGGTGATTTCTCTCGTGCTTGTTAACGATTTACATCATTGACCAGTAATCAAGTGGTTTCTCCCATGTTCAACATCAATACATCTATTCACATGGTTAGATTCATACTACATCGGGATCAGTAAGAAGACCCTGGGTTGATTCATCACTCTTATATGTACTTTTCCCAGGTTGCAAAGGAATTCTCTTGAACTACGACACATATACTGTTACATAGATCCACTTTGTATTGGTCATGGCTATGTCTTGTCATTTCGTAGATCCACTGTGTATTCTTCATGGCTATGATCGGTTCAGGTCATAGGAGTATAGATCCACATTGTATATGCAGTGGCTATACCATTTTGTCATTATAATTATGTATTCGCAGTGTATTTTATGGTGGCCATACCTAAAAAGTCTTTATCACTCAAGCATAGGTATGTCTGCCTTGGGTTTGAAACATGTCATAATATTTGTTTGATGGTTATGTGCAGTTTTTTCTGATTTCTCTGCATCCATACCCTTGCTCTAAAGTCTACAAAGTACTTCAGTCATCATCGTCTTCTAACTTCATACTTTGGGGGGCAATCTGTTACACCTCAAAATTACTCACTTTGATAGTGTCGCAAGTGTCATCATTACGAGTGTTGTAAGTGTCGCATCTTGTCTGCAAGTGTCGCATCTTGACTATAAGTGTTGCAAGTGTCAAAAAAATCATACTGTCATCTTGCATATGTCGTGCCTCTAACAACATCATGAAGACACTTAAGACACCTCAAAAGGTGGTTTGGAAGAAGAGAAATCACTTGACAAGAAATACAAGCCTTTTTCCATGGAAAAAACACTCAAAATGGAATTTTAAAGAGGAGCACTCCCCTACCCACTGTCAGGGAGTGCTGGCACTCCCTGAGCCTCTTTAGGGGAGTTCTTGAGTCCCCTGTGCACCCTTTTGGGGGAGCGCTACCCTTTTTTTAGCAAATTTTGGGTTTGTTGAGGCGAATAAGGGAAGAATCCCTCAATTCCTAAAGGTAGTTGGAATTCGAATAGATGGTCAAGGCATGATATTAGGGGAGATCCTCAACTGAAGGAGAGGAATCCTCAAATTATTCCAAATATCTCTCAAGTGGTTGGACCTATCCAAGGTTATATAAGGAGGCCTTCTCATGGTGAAAGGTACATGGAAAAGATTGGAGATGTGAAACTTATGATCTCATGAGTGATATGTCATCAAGGAAATCAATGGAGATTGATTGAGAAAAGGGGTTGGACAAGGAGAACTAAAAGAGGCTGTTGCACCTTCATTCAAAGGATTGTAAGTACTTTTACTTGTTCTCATTAATAATCAATGCTTGGCTTGTTTCTTTCAAACTTGTGCTTGTTCCATATGAGTTTTTCTGCAGTAGATGGATCTATGCTTGAGCTAATCTCAGTAGAGTAGGAAGTCTTTTGTACCTTTGTTTGTTTTGCAAGACCTATCAGGGAGCTTAGGATCGAAGCTTAGCCAGGACTTTGCAAGAACAAACGTCCCTAATAAGGTACATATCTTTCTCCTTCCCTTTCATTCATTAGCTTGATAGGATCTAAAAGGAAGTCAGTGTCCATGTTAATCACTTTTCTGTCTTGGTCTTAGGAGTCTTGAGACCAAGAGGTAATCCACTTGTCCGTAGAGGGATTCACCTTCAACAGGAGGAAATTCTATTAAGGCCTAGGGTTACCTACACCTTAGTATCTAGATTCCCCCAAGGTTTGATAATTGGAGCCTTGGGTTACCAACACTCCAATCTATCAATCTCTCTTTCCCTTGAATCTCCTACTATCATTTTCTTCAACATTTTATGCCACTTCATTGACTCCATTTTCTTTAAAGCACTAGTCTAAGTACTCCTTTGAGTAATTGATCAAAACAACCATCAAAACCTATTCTTTGAGCTTCCTACTAACCATCTCTAACCCTAGAATAACCTAACCTACTAACAATATTTCTGCTATTACTAAAGTAAGCTACATCCATTAATTGCAGCATTAAAAGCTTCTAAAAGCAACTGAAAAGGTTGATTTATACATTGTCTTGTTTGCTTCTAACAAATGACAGTATTATGATTTCAATGGTTGATGATTCTTAGTCATTTTGGAAGCTATTTCAAGGCACTTAATGTGAATTATTTCCTTATAAATATTGTTGTTATAATTTTATGTTTACTTCATCATTATCAACCAGTTTATTTTATTGAGAAAGTCTATGGTTTTATGAAGTGCTAACCAACAAGTGTACTTGCAAATATATATAGTTTTCTTGTTGCTTTGTTCTAAGCAGGTACACCTTGACATATTATCATTTCATTGGTTATAAAACCAAGAATTTATGATCGGTGGTGACTTGTGAGAGGGGATATTTATCTATCCATCTTGACCTTGCCTTCTCAAACCACTAGGTCACCGAGGACGTCTCCTCTGAGCCTACCACCCTAAATATAAAGAGACATCCTATTGAGGTGACAGTGATAGGATAGTCTCCAGTTACATCAATTTGATTTCCTTTAACCTTTCCTTTGATCAAAGTAAAAATTTCACGATAACATTTTGGTGCCATTTCCAGGGAACACTGAGACAATATTCCTCAAATGACACTTTTTCGGTAAGCCTTTATCCAAGGAAATCTTCTTACAAGCTTACCTGGAAAATCCACTAAGGGTCATTCGCTTATTTCTTGGATAATTTCAAGAAAATTATTTGGAGACTCCACAATCCACAAGGAGGTACACTAGCCCTCCCAAATCCTTTAGAAGAAAGCCTCCACAAAACTCTCCTGTAGTGAAATCACTTTTCAGAGGCAATCTTCCCTTAGACACAATGTCTAGAATGGGAACTCGGACCTCTATTCCAAACCAAGCCAATAACCAAATATAATGGGCATCCAATCTTTTCAAACCACTATACATGACAACTATACCAGGATACCCTAGGCAAATGCCCCTCAAGTACGAAAAATGGATGCCTAAATTCATCGGTAATGATGCAATCAGTGTCAAGGATCACATGAGTAAGTTTTTGGAATTCTTCCAGCTTCATCCCATTAGTGATGATGTTGAATATTTGGCTATGAAATTGTTCTCTGCTACCCTCCATGATGGTGCAAGGCATTGGTACAATGGTCTTCTTGATGGCAATATTAAAACCATGGATAAGTTAGAAGAATTCTTCCTCAAACGATGGAGTATCAAAGAAGACCCCAATATTCTACTGATAAGTTCGAATAACCTTGTGAAACAGGAGAATGATACCATTAGAGAATTCCACATCAAGTTTGAAACCTTGTTGCAAAATATTCCTATGAGTCATCATCCATCTCATAGTTTCCTTGTGTTCATTTATACCAAAGCCTTTACCGCTCAACTAGGGTATCTCCTTAGAGATAAAAACCCTCAAATCATCCTAGAATCCCAAGAGGTAGCCAAAAGGATCGAAGAAAACCTTTTATCATCCAAAGTTGAACCTTTCTCAGCCCCAAGAGTTAGAATGGACACTAAACCTAAGATAGTCCACAATGTTGAACCTACTTCAGACATTAGTGCTAGCTTGGAAAAGTTGCAACTGACTGTAGATGGCATGATAAAAACCCAAGAACTAATGATGAATAGGATTGTCAACCTAGAAAAAAATCAACAAAAAGCCCCTAGGGTTCCATACAAGGGTCAATTCCAGAAAGGGAACCACATTTTCAAACCAAAGAATGATCAAGAGGTTCCAAATACTTTATCCCCTGCAAATGTGGTGGATGAAAATCATTGGTTCTTGCAATGTAGTGAGTCACACTAGGAACATAAATGTCCTTACAACAATGGAGGCCATGACCAAGTGAACATAATGGACCATACCATAGAGGACCCCCAAATATGCCTTAATATTACCCCTGAAGAACATCAAGGGGGAATAAAGGAATAATCCAGGAAGGCTAGGATGGAGGTGATAAATAACCTTGACCAAGAATCAAGAGAAAAGTTGAAGAAACATGAATTCCAAGTGTATACTAGACAAAATAAATTGAACCAACCTCTCTCTACTAGTCCTACACCATCCCAGACAAGGCCTCCACCCATGAACATTCTCCTTCCTAAGAATCTTCCCAAGACTGAAAGAGTGGACTTAAACTTTGACTTTGAAGGGGCATTAGCGAAGATGCATGTAACCATCCCCTTAAGAGAAGTCATAAAGGTGCCATCTGTCAAAGAAAAATTTTGATAATTTCTTCAAAGGATCAGATGGACCAATGGACACTCCTATTATGTTGCAAGCTGATCAATTTAGGGTCCAGTGTGATGAACACCCACCTTTCTTCATGACCTTAGTGATGAATAAAAAGTTCCTTAACAACTGTATGTTGGATTCAGAGGCGGGTGCCAACATGATGTCTCTAAAGGTCATGGAACAATTGCGCCTAAAAGTCACACGACCTTACAGGAATGTGTGTGGCTTTGATTTTAGAGCCATGCCCACACATGGGGTAATTGAGAATGTGGAAGTATGCCTTGGAAGATACCCTGAAAGAATGATCCATATGGAAATTGTAGTAGTATATGTACCAGATGTGTGGGGAATGTTGTTGTCTAGGAAATTCGCTGCAATGCTGGGAGGCACTTTATAGATGGATCTCACTTATATCAATGTGCCTATGAATGATGGAACAATGAGTCATCTCCTGAATGTTCCAATGACCAAAATCCATGTGTGAGAAATTAGTGACCACATCAAGAATGACGAAGCGCATTAGCCAATCATAGAAAGTCCTCCTGAATTTTATCTTGATGATATAACTTTTTCTATCGAGGAATATTTTGATCAGATATAATGGCCAAAGATGGAATATTATCAACAACTCCTGAACAAGTATAAAGACAAGGAAATTGGGGATGTCAAGTTGTTAAAGAAAGGAGAAGATAGAGTATTGATCCAGCCATCCCAACAAGAAGTTTTCATAGTACAATCCCACCCTCCTTCCTCTACACAGTACACCAGGGTTGTTCAAGAAACAACCAAGTTCATAACTAGAGATTATAAGGAGGGATACATAGTATGGATGTGGGACACAAAGAAGGGAGAGACTACTAATGTCAATGGAAATGCACAGTTTTGTCTTGGACCCTTTAGAGATGGAAGAAAGTCAGTCAAGGATGCCTACTATTTGTCTACATTGGAAGGAAGAAAGTGCCCATTACCAGTTAGCGGGCACCTCCTCAAACCGCATTAGGGGGAAGAGACTTGACTTCATAGGTAAGTGTAGGTAAGTAGGTAGGCATTTACATTCATTATATATACCATTTGCATTTCATGCTAGAGTAGTTTGTATTTCGTACATATGATTGCTTTCATTTTTTGTATTATATATATATATATGATCTGGGGGTGATATGACCACCCCAAATGATTACTAATATTCTTATGTTGAGATCAATCAAGTCACATGTTATGCCAGAGATGTTGAGGTTATCATGTGCTCTATGGTGAGAACATGTCCCCGAGTTGGAGGCATATGTTATCCCCTAGCCTAGGGATAACTAAGGAGATTATGTCTCAAGGCCCATAGTTCCTAGACATGGAGTACCAAGAGCTACATAGACTTAAGCATGGCCCTGGAAGGCCCATCCTTTTCTTCTTCAGCGCCTCCACTTTTTCAGCAGCAACAACATCCATCACATTGGTCTGGTCCTGGAGCAGAAATGGGTCTTTATCCATCAGGTAATGATTCTAAATATCATGGTATGTGTCACTCTTATTCTCAAAACATTTGAACATGTGAATTTAATTCTTTTTACTTCTAACATGTGCCTGGACCTTATGCCTTTCTACTTGACCACACCTAGGGGGAATGACAGGTTTCCCTAGTAAGATAGTACCCATAGGGTTTGAGTTTCCACTGGGTGGATTCATGAAAGGTCATTGTCTGTTCCCACCATACTTACCATTTTCCATATTTTTCCCGCTCATCCATCCCATACACTAGTCTAGGCATTGGGTTGGCCAAATATCAAAGGGTTGTACCTTACCTTGTGGGAAGAAGGGGCTAAAGGCCAAGAGGGTAAAAGTATCTAGAAAAAGATAAAATCCAAAAGAATGAAACCTTGAGATGCTTTGCCCAAGGATCCCCAAGAAAGTAATAAAAGGCTTCTCATCAAGAAACAAAGGGGACCCATAAAAACAATAAATCAAGACCTAATTGGAGGATAGGGGGTCTCATCACAAGTCATCTTATTAGGTCCATGGGCATGTTGTGGTATGACACTACCATTTATCTAGTCACCACGCCAGGGTAGTGGCTCTTGGTGGCATATCCAAGAGAAAGGGGGTCTCATCACGAGCCAACCTTCTCATTTCCATGAAATGCTTGTGGGTAACATTGCCACCATTGGTCACCACGCCAGGGAAGTGTCCCCCAATTAGTCTCTTGAAAAAAGAATAAAAGATAAAATGCATGAATGGTCTTGGAAACATTTGCATCCATGACAAGGTGAAACTCACCCTCTTCGGAGGCACCCACAGGTAAGCCATACATTTCCCTGTTATCACTGCACCCACTAACCAGACATCGCGTACCACCTCATTTGCTTACATATCCTGGATTTGACTTCACCTAGGAACATCCCACATCCAATGAGCATTATCCCAATAGGACGTCCTAGCGTACCGTCCAAACTTGGCTTGTAGAATGGCATAATGTCTTTCAGCACTTGTCAGGGTAAAAGGGGTTTCATGCACATTTTCAAATAACTTGATGATTAGATGTGATTGACATTCCTATGATCCCTGTGACTTATGACCCCATGGAAGCCATATTTTTTGATGTTGCAAGGCCACACCCGATGGACAGGTACACATGGGGAGATGATTAGTTAGGACCTCCATGGGGATAAAATCTCACTAGATGGATGTTGAGACCCTACCCAGGGGTAGAGACAGATCAGGGGTTTGCACCATAGAGAGAAGAGAACGTTCTACCAGGGACATCTTAGCAGGCCTGGACCCAGGGGGGTCTTTCCCTTTTCACCATGATGTAGGCCTTGGAAGGTCCATGACATCACCCAAGTCACCCAACATTTTGGATACTTTGGAGGCATTTGTGTGCCAAGTGGCATGTGTGGCAGGATTCTGAGGCCCAAGGAGGCCTACCTTTTTCTCAAGGAGGCCAATGTTTCCCTAAAAGGGCCTAACTTCACCTTAAAAGGGCATGGCCTAATTTTCACACCTTGATTTAGGTTTTTAATATGACATTTAATGCAAAACCTAGATATTATGTGTAACTGGCATTGTCGGCCTTTTTGACCTAATTCTGGTCATTGTAACTGTATAAATAAGGGGAAAATCACTCTTATTTTTCATCATCTTTCACTCACACTTGTGAGGACTGAAATTTGAGCCCAAATTAGGGTTTCTTGGCTGAAATTTTACATGCACTTGTTGAGGAAAGCTAAATCTTAGAGTATTTTGACAATTTTCTTGGTGGAAGTGTTCAGCTAGGGTTTTTCTTGATTATTCTTAATGAATGTAAGTGATATTTCTGCAATTCTTCTTAATTAAATGGTTATAGTATTATTTATCTTGCATTTACATTAAATATTATGAAATTTCTTGATTAAGCCCTAGGAAGACTAGCACATATTATTGTCCTAGCTTCAAAAACCTTTAACTACTATATCTTGTCAAAAGGCCATTTTTCTTGAAGCATTTGCTAAGGCCTTTCCATTGCAACACCTTAGCACCCATTTCTTCATCTTAGCCGATTTTTCTTCATCATTGACTTAAGGAGGGAGGAAATTCTACTAAGGCCTAAGGTTACCTACACCTTATTAGCTAGTTTTTCCTAGGGTTTGATAATTGGAGCCTTGGGTTACCAACACTCCAATTTATCAATCTCTCTTGTCCTTGACTCTCCTACTATCATTTTCTTCAACATTTGTTGCCACATCATTGACTCCATTTGTTATAAATCACTAGTCTAAGTCCTCCTTTGAGTAGTTGATCAAAACAACCATCAAAACCTATTCTTTTAGCTTCCTACTAACTATATCTAACCCTAGAATAGCCTAACCTACTAACAATATTTCTGATGTTACTAAAGTAAGCTACAACCATTAATTGCAGAATTAAAAGCTTATAAAAGAAATTGAAAAGGTTTATTAATACATTGTCTTGTTTGCTTCTAAAAAATGCTAGTATTATGATTTCAATGGTTGATGACTATTAGTCATTTTGGAAGCTATTTCGAGGCATTTAATGTGAATTATTACCTTATAAATATGTTGTTATAATTTTCTGTTTACTTCATCATTATCAGCCAATTTCTTTTATTGAGAGAGTCTATGGTTTTATGAAGTGCTAACCATCAAGTGTACTTGCAAATATATATAGTTTTCTTGTTGCTTTGTTGTAGGAAGGTACACCTTGACATATTATCATTTCATTGGTTATAAAACCGAGACTTTTTTATCGGTGGTGAATTATGAGAGGGGATATTTATCTAGCCATATTGACCTTGCCTTCTCAAACCCTCAGGTCATCGAGGATGTCTCCCTTGGGCCTACCACCCTAAATAGAAAGAGACATCCTATTGAGGTGGCAGTGATAGGATAGTCTCTAGTTACACCAATTTTATCTCCTTTAAACTTTCCTTTGATCAAAATGAAAATTGCGCGATAACAGGAGTCAAGCCCATTCTTTCTCTGATACTAAGATAAAATATGAGAGATGAGACATTATTACACACACAACCAAAACTCTATTGAATAATTGAATTATTTACAATACATTCTGACTCCATTAAATAGAGGTTACAAATTGTTATCAAATCCAACTTATTCCCAATATAAAAGGAAAGGTTGAGAGAATATCTCAACTACACACCAAACTAGGAGACTAGGTTAGGGAAGATCTCTCACAACCAACTAGATTTGCAACAACTTTGAGCAATAACTTCGTAATTTAAACTCTAAATAATAATTTTGTAAGAATGCTATTCTACCTTAATAGAAAAAAGAGGATGACAAAACTATTGAGCATTCTACCTTAATAAGAAAAAAGAGGATGGAAACAATATTGAAATATGGTATTAATTAGATTGAATCTCTATTAAAGTTTCATAAATGAATAGCATTCTTGAAGATTGAGGAAAGATGTTTTTTATATTTTTAAGTAAAGGTATTCTAAAATGTTTATGATCAAAATCAAATTGCCTAATTAAGGAAAAGGTGATGTGAATCGGATTTAACATCTATAACAATATTAGGCATTGGATTAGCATTCTTGAATACTGAATTGGAATGTTGATATATTTTGTAATCATTGTTTATGTATTTCTATTCAGTAAAGTAAATAGATTAAAAAAATTCATTTTAAGGTGTGGTAGAATAATTGGCATTTAATAATATATGAGTTATTACACCGATAGGAGTCCCCCTATTGGAATCAATGGTTTAATCAACCTTTTAATTACAAATTCCAATCTCATGGCTAATAATTAAAGATGTTGGCATATTCTTCATCTTACACTCAAATCAATGAATAAGATTTAATGTTGATAATTTCCTTGCATTTATGAATACATCCGTTAAGCTATTTACTTTTTCACTTTTACTTAATCATATTAAGAAATTATTGCCTGGTCACTTGATTTTCACGTTTAAGTGATTAGCAAATATTAATATGTATACAAAATTTTATTGACATGTTTGAGTGATTACCACCCACTACCTCATCCCTGATTTCCATGGATCGTAGTTTGTGGCAGGAACTTCATTTTGTTTTTTAATGGTGTGAAGAGTGCCATGGGATGGGGCACAATCCGCTTCCCCTTTTTCCCAGTGTTTGGATGAGTGGGGCGATGCCTTCTTTACAGGTGTCAATGTGTTTTTCAAAATAATGTTGAGTGCTTGAGTGGAGAATTAAAAATAAATAGGCATAATCATATTTTCCCATCAGTTAGGAGACTAGAATTGATAAGATGAGGTATACGATCATATCATATCTTACTACATTGCTAGACCACGACCTCCGCTACAACATTGTACCATTGTGGTAGCCAACATTTTGACATTAACAGTCTCAAAATTCTTCCTGAAAAACTAGTATACTAGATGCCTGAGCTTATATGATCGATACATTTCCACAATAATATTCATCATCATTTAATTTTAATAATTGAACCAATGCCAATAAAACACAATATTCAATAATTTGACCATTTTCTACACCATTTTGTTTGAACTTCGATCTCAGGCTGCTCAGGCCTTCACATGGAATTATAATTAGGTTTCGATCTCTTGCAATGGAATTATGTTTTAAATCTTTAGATTTATTTCCATATGTAACATACCCAACCACCCACAAGTCGGGCTATGCCACTTAATCCGACTGCAACACACCCAACCACCGGTAGGCGATGCACGTTGCAGTCCAGGGACTCACTTCACAGTGACTTATCTCAATTTGAATCACTTCTAAGTTAAGTAAGAGACATGACAACCACATGTGGAAATAAATATGCATGCCACAACATAAGCTAAGTCATGCACAACAATAACCAGTAAGCATGCATATTCTAAATATTAAATTCAAAGATAAATAAATACACAATAGAATAAATCATACATAAGTAAATAACCATAACAGAGAGCACTTATATTTTCTGAAAATAAGACACCAATTGGTTGCAGACCAAGGATGTTCCACCCAACTGTAGACACTTTTTTTCCAAGTCTCAGTAGTAGTGTCACCCCTGAGCCATGGCTATGAGTCCACAAGGACAGATTCGAGGGTGTCACTCGACTTCCCAAGCTAGTCATCCCTCAGGCTCTCATAGGCCTTTCAACACTCACAACAATCCAAATTACACCAGCTCTCTTCTAACTAGTCTGCACAACCCAAGAGAATGGGGCCCCTTCTCTACCACACAATATCTCATGTTGTCCATCTCCTTCTAGGGCTCCAGTGCAACCAGTCTAGAATCTCCATGTTGGGACTCTCATGACTCGCAGCTGTGAGAAAAATTGAACACAGACCAAAGAATCTCAGACATCTAGGTCTTGATTCATGGCTGGAATACACTAGTAGTCTCTACAGCCAAAAATACCATGGTTTCTCTTCAACAGTTTGTTTTCCTCTCCCAAGACAAGACACGAATGAGGAAAGATTAGTGGGTGAAATAATGAATGGAGTGAAATCCCAACAAAATGTGTGAACAATAAACAATTGAGTGAATGAGTGAAGCAACCAGAAGAAGAACAAGAACGAGAACCCCCCTAACAGACTAAGGATAGGTTTATGTAATTCTTGGAATTAAGGAACCACTTGGCCTCCCCCCCAAGAAGCTCATGTAACAGTTATTCTCCCTTAAAAAAATAATGGGTAAATAAATATAAAATAAGTACTTATCCCCTCAAGCCCCATCTCTTGTGGAATCATAGCCCCCTATAACTCATCTCCTTGTCCGTCTAGCAGCCAACGATGTATTTATTATTAATAATAATCAAAACATTACATTTCCTGGACACACTGGCATCTTTCAATTGTTTTGGGAACTCTGGCCTTTCATGGATTAACAAAATACATTATTTAATACGGGGCTCAAAACCCTGGGTGTTGCATCCCTGTAAGTTTTAAACCTGTGAAGTAAAGCAATGCATATAGATTCTTAAGAAAAACAAAATTTAATCAATGGCTCATACACAGAGTACACAGAGATTTTATACTGGCAACTCTCAACCGAGAAAACCTTTCTTATATTCATTATATCAAATTTCACCATTCACTATACAATATATACAATGTTTTTAGGTATTTCGTAGATACCCAAACCCTAATCCCTAAAACCGGGATTATTTTTAGTAAACCGCTAAAAATAGCAAAAACCACCCAAAAAACATTTTCGGGGTGCTGCCCCGGGCTAAGACCGGTGTCGAACACTTTGCGTAACCAGGGGGGTGCATACCTGCCCCCCCTCCCCCGGGACCCCCCTAAGAAAGCGCTCGGCGCACATGACACAAGCAGAGCACTACTACGAGGGATCGTCAGACGCAGTTGTCATATGTGACGCACCCACACACACACATGCAAATAATATAACACATAGCCAACATTCTCCCACTTGTTTTTTTATTTTCATACAGGGGTCTAGGGGATTATATAGTCAACAATCCAGGGCAGCAATGCCCATTGTTACTCTACACCAGGAGAACTTTTCTGTGCTCACAGAATTTGTCAATGAATCTGCAACATTCTTAAAAGTGTCAACCTTTTCCAGCAATACCTTCTTTTCCTCAATCATGTCTCTCACAAAGTGATATTGAACATCAATATGCTTTGTCTTCGAACGATAAGTTGGGTTCTTTTCCAGGAAGATTGCACTCTTTCTATCACAATCTAATCTCACTGCTTGTTGTACCAATCCAATACCTGAACACAATATTTTTAACCATACTGCTTCCTTGCTTGCATGAGTGGCTGCCAAGTATCAACTTCTGTAGTTGAGAGTGCCACTACAGCCTATCTTTTTCTCATCCAACTGATTTCTCCTCCAAATAGGCTAAACACATACCCACTTGTAGATCTTCTGCGATCCAGATCTCCAGCCCAATCTGCATCAACAAAGCCATGTATGTCCAACACTCTGTCCAATCTTGGTCTTCCTTGGTAGCACAATCCATAATTGGTAGTGCCATGAAGATACCTGAAGACCCTCTTTACTATTGTCCAATGCTCCTTCCCTAGTTTTGACATATACCTGGTCAAAACTCCCACTGCATGTGCAATGTCTGGTCTAGTATAGACTATTGCATACATCAAACTACCAACTTCACTGGCATACGGAACATGGGACATGTCCTCTTCTTCTGCCTGTGTCTTGGGACAATGATTTGCAGATAACTTTACACCTATAGGAATAGGAACCTTGACCGGTTTACTTCCATGCATATTAAACCTCTACAATATCGTCTCAACATATTTTCTCTGATTCAACCAGAGTTTCTTGTTTTCATGATCTCTTTTAATCTCCATTCCCAGAATGAAGTTAGCTTCACCGAGATCCTTCATGTCAAATTTGGAGGATAGTTGTGATTTCACTTGATAACATCCATGTTATTTCCTACCAACAACATGTCATCAACATACAACACTACATAAATGAAGTGATTACCAACCTGCTTGGAATATACACGGTGATCAGCCCTGCTTCTTACAAATCCCAATCCAAGGATGTATGTGTCAAACTTTTGGTACCACATCCTAGGTGATTGATTCAGACCATATAGTGACTTCTTTAGCTTACAGACCAGCTCTTTCTTTCCCTTCACTACAAAGCCTTCTAGCTGCTTCATGTAGATTTCTTCTTCCAGATCCCCATGTAGGAATTCTTTCTTCACATCCATCTGTTCCACTTCAAGATCAAAAGCATCAACAATAGATAAAATAAATCTAATAGAAGTTAACTTAGCAACATGAGAAAAAAATTCACCAAAGTCAATTCCCTCAACTTGGGAATAACCTTTTGCTACTAACCGAGCTTTATATTTCTCCACTTTACCTTGTGCATTAAACTTCTTCTTAAACAACCATTTGCTACCAACATATTTTCTTCTAGCTGGCAACTCAACTATATCCCATGCCTCATTCTTATCCAAGGCATCCATTTCTTCAACCATGGCCTTCTTCTAGAGTTTACTATCCTCTGAATTCACTGCTTCCCTGACAGTTCTGGGATCATCATCAATAATAGATAAAGAAAAATTGGAACAAAAATCAGGTGGACTATACCTTTCTGGTTGCATTCTATCTCTCACTGATCTCCTCAATACTGGGGTATGAGGTTCTTCTTCTTCTTCTGCTTCCTCTTCTTCAGATGATTCATAGTTTTCATCATCCAATTCAATCTATATTTTCTCAGGTTCATATTGCGTTGGTAGGAATTCCTTTTTGGACACATCTTTTACCTCTCTAAAAACAACATCTCGACTGTAAACAGTTTTCTTGGTTTATGGTTTCCAAAGCTTATAACCTTTCACACCATCTTTATAACCAATAAAGATACACTTTTCAACCTTTTTATCCATCTTACTTATATTTTCCTTTGGAACATGTACATAAGCATCACAACCAAACACTCTAAGATGTTGAAGAGAGGGTTTCTTTCCAGACCATACCTCATGTGGAGTTTTATCATCCAATGCTGATGAAGGTGATCGATTGACCAGGTAACATGATGTACCCACTGCCTCTACCCAAAATTCTTGTCCTAACTCAGAACCGTTGAGCATGCTCCTTTCTTCTTCCATATGTGTCATGTTCATCCTTTCTGCAACTCCATTCTGCTGAGGAGTGTATGGAGTAGTCTTTTTCCTTGCTATACCACACTTCTTATAGAATTATTCGAATTCATTTTCGCATAATTCTCCACCGTTATTTGTTCTCAATACCTTTATTTTCTTCTTTGTTTGATTTTCTACCAGAGCCTTAAACTCTTTAAATTTATCAAATACCTCAGATTTATTTCTAAGAAAATAAATCCATGTGTTCCTTGAAAAATCATCTATGAATGAAACATAATACACAGATTTACCTAGGGATGGAATAGGAATAGGTCCAAACACATCACTGTGTATCAACTCTAAGATCCCATTTTCTCTTGTAGCACCAGATGGGAATCTCACTCGATTATGTTTACCATATATGAAATGTTCACAAAAATCAAAATCCAGAGTGCAATTAGACATACCTCCAACCATACCTTTACCGTGTAGTGTTCGAAGGCCCTTTTCTCCAATATGCTCCAATCTTTGATGCCACAACATGGTCTTCTTTTCTGGGATAGTATTGGTCTTGTCTCCTTCATTTCTCTTCTCAGGGACAACAAAACTGTTACAACCATTAGTATAAGTGCTTCCCAACAACTTGTACAGAGTTCCAAACCGAACTCCCCTCATCAACACCATTGTTCCTCATACCATCTTGCAAGTGCCCTTTCCAAATACAGTATCCACTCCTACATATTCCATCTTGCTTACAGATATTGAGATCCTGGCTAGTTTTGGAATGTGCAGAACCCAACAGAGAGTTCTAATCCTTCCATATTTTAGCAGCAACTTAACTCTTCCACGTCCCAAGATTTTTGTTGTCGATTCATCTCCTAGGAATACATCACCACCATCATATTTTTCATATTCAGAGAACCACTCCTTGTGAGGAGTCATATAGTATGATGCACCTAAGTCTATCAACCATACATCATGGTCTGCATGTGTACTTGTAGATGCCAGGTAAACATCACCTCCTTCTTCAATGGAGGTTTTCACCTCTGTGAAAGAGGTACTATCAGATCCCTTTGGTTTTTCAACCTTCTTAGACTTGCAATCTTTCTTATAATGCCCTGTTTTACCACACTTCCAACATTTCCTCAAAGATTTTCCTGGAGACTTAGATCTACCTGTAGATTTTGATCTCCACCCCGAAGGCTTACCAGGATTCCTGTCTTGGGTATGACCTCTTACAAATCAAGCATCTATGTTATGACCATCCATGCTTTTTCTCCTCATCTCTTCAGATAACAAGGATGCAACTACATCCCCATACTTCAATGTAGTTTGAGTGGTACTACCTATTGCTACAACCAGATTATTCCAAGAGTCTGGCAAAGAACATAACAAAGTAATACACTTATCTTCTTCTGCAATCGTAATATTAACAGAGCCAAGTTGACTTACCAGAGAATTAAAGGCATTTATATGTTCTATCACATAATCTCCATATTCCATCCTAAGATGATACAACTTCTTTTGAAGAAACAACTTGTTTACCAGGAAATTTGATTGATACAAATTCCCCAACTTATCCCATAGTTCCTTGTTTGTAGATTCTCCTGAGACATTCAACAACACCGAAACTACCAGGTAGATTCGAATAGTACTCCTTGCTCTTCTATCCAAATTCTCCAAATCTTCCTTTGACATACAAGTAGATGGTGTACTGGTAGTTTTTGTACTAGTAGGTTATCTACTAGTACCCTGTGTGCTAGTAGACAGTGTACCAGTAGGCTGTGTACCAGGATCCACAGCGATCCATCATTCTTTGCCTACAAGAAGGTCCTCCATCTTCAGCTTCCATAGCTCAAAGTTTTTACCATTGAACTTCTCTATCACAATTCTAGATGAGCTCACCATTTCTCTTTCTATACTCGAATATCCACTACAAAAGCTCCCACTACACCCAGGTTTATCACAGACCCAAGATAAACTTGATTTATTAAGATCGAGCCAAACTCTCAACAACAAAGGCGTCCCTCTGAAGCCAAAAACAAGCTTTGATACCACATGTAAGTTTTAAACCTGTGAAGTAAAGCAATGCATATAGATTCTTAAGAAAACTAGAATTTAATCAATGGCTCATACACAGAGTACACAGAGATTTTATACCGGCAACCCCCAACCGGGAAAACCTTTCTTATATTCATTATATCAAATTTCACCATTCACTATACAATATATACAATGTTTTTAGGTATTATGTAGATACCAAAAACCTAATCCCTAAAACCAAGATTATTTTTAGTGAACTGCTAAAAATAGCAAAAACCACCCAAAACAAAATTTTGCGGCGCTACGCCTGGTGTCGAACGCTGTGCGTAACTAGGGGGGGGAATACCTGCTCCCCCCTATGACCCCCCTAGGAAAGCGCCTGACACAAACAAAGCACTACTACAAGGGATCGTCAGACGCAGTTGTCATATCTGACATGCTCGCACACACACACATGCAAAGAATATAACACATACCCAACAATCCCCTCCCCCTTATTTTGTCTCTGTCCTCAGTGCATATACACAACAGAAATCAAAATTTCAAAATTTATTCAAAAATTTGCAGGTACTTTGCCCGCATGGAATTCTCATGCTCCTAAGTATCATCGTCGGGACCATAGTAGGTCCACTGGACTTTTACCATCTCTAACTCGATTTCAAATAATTTTGACTTTTCTGTCCAATATTCGCATTAGTTGGACCTGAAAGTCTCCCTTTGCCTCTACCTAAATCAGATTCCAATCAATAACATGGTTAGTATTTTTTTTAGCAAGGAGACATGAAATACATTATGCACATTCACGGAATCAGGCAACGCAAGCATGTACGCAACTAGCCCTATTTTGTCCAATATCTCAAATGGACCACAGAATCTGGTTGCCAGCTTTGTACAACTAACCAAATTCAAAGAGATCTTCTTGGGCTTCATTTTAAAAGCACAATCTCCTCCACCTTAAATTATCTATTTGTCCTGATCTTATCTGCATAAAATTTCTATCTATCTTGAGCTACCTTTAAATTCTACTTAATACTAACCATCTGGTCTTCCATATCCTTGAGCAATTCTGGTCCAAGTACCACTTTGTCTGCTAGGTTGTCCCAACTTATTGAAGCATTGCATTTACTACCATACAAATCTTCAAATGGGCTCATTTTCAATGAAGCTTGATACCCATTATTATAGGAAAACTCAACCAAGTGCAAGTAATCTTCCCACTTAGATGGTTTATCCATCACATACATTCTCAACATGTCTTCAATTACTCGGTTGACTCTCTCTGTCTGCCCATATGACTGTGGATGGTATGTTTTGCTAAAGTTCAGATTTGTACCAAATACTTTAAATAAAACCCTCCAGAAATTTGAAGTAAACTTTGTGTCTCTGTCCGAGACAATTGTCCTAGGTATCCCATGCAACCTAGCAATCACTTTCATGTAAATCTCTGCAATATTAGTTGTTGTATGAGTTGTTTTTATAGGAAAAAAATGAGGAGCCTTTGTCAATTTATCAACCACTACCATGATCTAATCATGTTGTCTTGTTTCCCTGGGCAATTTTGCTATAAAGTCAATGGTTACCACTTCCCATTTCTTCTCTATAATTGGTAAGGGTTGTACAAAACCTATTGGGTTCCTATGCTCAACCTTCACTCTCTGACATTCCATACATCCGACGATGTAAAAACCAACATCCTTTTTCATTCTTGGCTAAAATAATTGGCTTCTTACTACTTGTTGATGGGACCTAAATCCCCTGTCTCAATAGTAGGAACCAAACCCGCCACTGAGGCCCAATTAGACTATGTAGCATTTAAAATGGAATGGTTCTCCAGATCTTGCAATCCGGCCAATTTATCGATGGGCTTTGTGTTTCTTTGTGAAGGCTCTTCCTTCAGTTAGGACTATTTTCTTTTGTATTTTCTCTTGGGTGGGGCTGATATGAGAGACGCAAGCCAGCATAAACCAACTTGAAAATTAACAGGATTAATTTTTAACTACTGGGGAAGAGGTTAAGCTTGGGATAACCCACTGCTAAACATGTAGACAATTACTCTATACCACAGGCCTAGTACTAACACATTAACCATGTGAGCATCTAATTATTATCTGAGACACTAACTATCAGAAATAAAGCACATATGTAACAAGATAATGGCAAGCAAAATAATTCATCTACCATAACCATGCATTACATAATAACACAATGATTTATCTTCATCATTAAAGAAAAGAACATCAAAATATTGCACCAAATAACTTGACAACATAATTAATTTCTCTTACTCATTACTGCATCATTCATGAAACATAATAGGAAGTAGTTCTTCTCCAAGTCCAATCACATGCATCTAATGAAAATAGTTTGTCTTTGGTCCAGAAGGACTTCTCAATTCGTAGCAGTCTCAAATAATTCTTAACAACCAAAAAGAAAGAGTTCTTACAACAACCATCGACCCTTTTCTCATTGGTTGATGTCTTTATTTATAATATAGAGTTTTAACCGAAACTAACGACTAATTGTAGTTTAAACAAAATAAAAAATCGCCACATGGCGTTATCTTCTAAGATCTTCTTTAACAGTTGTCCTGAGATACTTCTTGAAAAGGATGACCACTCTCGTATTCAGTCCAACTGACAAATAGTTTTTCACAAGTTTGAGCCCATGGAAATCTATGGTGTTCCATCAGGGCTGCGTATATTCCCTTGATGTCTACTGCATGCGCCCAATACTTTACTAAACTGAATTTCAGTTGTTGTAGCATGGTTCGTTCTCTGATCGGATGTTCGACAAATTGTCGTACTTTCCCTATCTTCGCATCGACTATTTTCGGGAACTCTTTTGTCCATAGCGCATCTTGTTTGGCATGCACCTTGACCACATTGATAAATTCAATGAAATTATCGGGGGTGCCGAAATTGGGGAGCTTTGCTTCCTTCATTACTTAGTCGTTTATGCTTTGGCATTTCTATCGACGAGATCGCGGAGCAAGCCTTGTTCAGTGATTAGGGAATTGTTCCTGCAAGTGGGATTGAGATAGTTTAGTGATCAAGCGATATGACATAAGGTACTAACAAACATAATGGATTGGTGCATACCTGTGAAGCTCGTTATTTTCGATTGTTTAATACTTATGTGATCTCGACTTCTCCTTTAAATTACCTGCGATGTATTTTATCCATGTCGTTGCTCCTCTTTATTTTAAACGAGTCACGTCTTCATGCCATAGTGTGGTAAATTGAGTACGACAGATACGCACGTTGGAATCTTCATAGTGGTTGCTCTACCTTTGAGACTGAGAAAAGACGCCAGATTTGAGTGTGTGCGTGTATGCTCCCAAAAGATCAGGTACCGTAGTAAGGAAGTCGTTAAATGCCTTCAAAGCCTTTATCACCAAGTGTGTCAACTATCATTCGTCAATAATGGAAGCTGGGGAATTTAAAGAACTTGGAATGATCGTACTGTACATTCTCTACAACTCCGTTGGGTATCTCTTTAAGCGTCCTGGGTTACATCCGACGAGCAGCTGTGACGTGTTAAGTCTTCAAGGTATATCATCATGAAGCGTGAGTGTTATTTTGGCACGGTTTGGTTTTCTTCTTTGTTTGGCTATAAATTCTAGGAATTATATGCGGAATTCCACGCATAAGTCAAGTTTATGCCTCTGTGACACTAATCTTAGGTGTTTATTCAAGAGAGACTCAGTGTAGTGGTCCTTATCACCTACAGGAATCCAAGCCACCAATTGTTTCATTATGGGATCCTCTCCTAACAAGGGATGGGGTTTGTGAGGTAGCGGGAATGCCAGGTCTAAGCCCCAACTTTCCTGGGATTCCTTCTTATTGGATCCCAGTGTCTTTGAAGCTTCGACGGGAGGTACAGGCCATTTCTCAGAGAGGGTGTCAATGCCTCTAATGGAAGTTGGGGTGGAGAGAAGTACACCTGAAAGAGGTATGCTGGGGGGCACGCCCCCAGAGGAGCAGATGCCATGAAGAAGAGGAAGGCCCAGGAAATACATGGAAAAAAAAAGGAAGGAGACTGCCCCCAAGCTAAGTTGGGCATACATCCCACCACTGAGGGTCTATGACACTTACTAACTGGTTGGGGCTTGTGTATACTGCCAGTAAAGGAAGTGGGGGATGAAAGGGGAGGGAAAAAGGACTAGGTTCTCCCGTTAAGAGTCCCATCCAGCAGTTAGAGCAAGCACAACTCGTGATAGCTGAAATCTATCAAGAAAAAAGGGAGTTGCAGAGCCAGTTGGCGGTGAAGAACCAAGGGGTATTGACATCGCAGGGTTATAGAGGAAGCACCATTTGGCTCCATATACAACTTCAAGAATCTCAAGACACAATTGTGCAGTTACGCGAGGCACAGAGGATGGAAGGGAAAGAGGAAAAGGAAACATTACATGGTGTGACAAGTAGTCCGGGAGAGGGTGTCAATGCAGGAGATGCATAATGGGTGACACCGCCCCCTTTCTTTGGGTTCCCCGCAATGACAATTAACATTTCTTCTCTCTTGTCATAAGAGTTTTGTATTCTCACTATGACTGGGCTGGTCAGTAAAGACACCAACGATATCTACTTGTATGTAGCCCAAGTTTGGTGGGAAATTTTCTAATTACATGAAAACTTGAAGCTTCTTGAATGCATCGCATTCCCTTTTGGATGTAAATTAACTGCGTTCTTTTATCTACATTTTTCACAGATTATGTGATTTTATAATTGTTATTTTTTGCAAATGTGAAATTGTTGATATGTTTTCTCTAAAGCTTCCAATATTGATTGACGTTGACGTGGCTTGTTAACCCGGGATTACTTAAAATGTTTGAACATAAAATTTAGCATTTGGATGGTGGGTAAGGATTGCACTTAAGGGCTCTACTTACATCAAAATCACTAAAGGAAAAATATATTGTGACTACCTATGCCTGAGTGGCGTCAGGGATCGGTAATTTTAAAAGTGAAATGTTAATGTGTATTTTAATTTGTAATTCTCCGACGCCGAAATCATGTCAGGTGTCGGCAATCAAAAATATCGCTCTTCTCTATGTGCGACGCTTACCTTTTTCATTTTCCTACCGAAGCCGAACGGATCGGTCTTTGGAGATACCTCTGTTAAAGTTCAATCGTAAAAAAGAAAAACGTCCATCTGCCGACATCGATGAAGACCTGTGCTCATCTATGTTAAACCTCTCAAGCGATTTTCATCACCTTTAACATTTATTGATGTCAAACTCCTAAATGTGTCGGGGAAAGATTTATTGTGCCAATTCCTTAAGTATCTTGTTAAGGGTCCTTTAAGTATTAAGATGATTCTTTGTTGTATGTTCAGGCACACTTTAGAAAATTCAAACATGAAAGATCAGAAATAAGCGTAAGTATCATTTTCATATTGAAGGCAAAACAGATAGTGCAAAGGATCAATTGGTGCCCAAAAGTTAAAAATGAACATAGACTTTTAGGGTGTGTTGAGTGCTCAACAAATGGCAATTCACTGGGCGAAAGAAAAATCTGTATTCCTCTTTCGTTTCCTTTGACCCTGACTCATCCCCCTTTTTATTTGTTTTTGTTTTATTTTTTTATTTTTTTATTTTTTTATTTTTTTATGTTACTGGAAGTATTGTTTTAGGGCTTGTCCATTTACTGGGAGGGCATCAGGTTCTCCCCCCAGACTCTGCAATCGATAATGGCCTACCCCAATTTTCTCTGCTACCTAGAAAGTTCCAAGCCATAGACTCTGGAACTTAGAATATTTCCCTTTAGGCTCATTTCCTCCATCCCACTTCAGGACTAAGTCTCCTACTTCAAAATTATTTTCTTTAGCCTTATGCTTGTCGAACCATCTTTTCACTATTTGTTGGTGAGCTAGGAATTTTGACCCATCCTTCTCCCTCTCTTCTTCCAGCATGTGCAGAGTGTTTATACTTTGTTGCATGGCCGATGAGGGTTCTTCATTGGAATCTTGGACCAGCTGAAGAGATGGGAGATAGAACCCATTTGGGAGGATAGATTCTTGCCCATAGACCAGAAAGTATGGGGAATTTCCTATGGCTTACTTAGGCGTGACCCTATCGACCCATAGAGCATTATAGAGTAGATTATGCCAATTTATTTGGTTATTCATGATCATCTTCTTTAATATCATTTCTAGGTTTTTATTAGTCGATTCAGCCACACCATTTCCTTGGGGATAGTAATTTGCAGAGTACTTGATTATGATTCCTTTGTCTAGAGCAAACTCTGTCAATAGGGTTGAAGAAAAGTAAGTTGCGTTATCGAAGACCAGAATAGAAGGGACATCGAACCTCGTGATCAATTGTTGTTCTATAAATTGGATAACCACCTTCTCATTCACATGAGTTAGAGAAATGGCCTCTATCCATCTCGTGAAATAGTCAGTGGTGGTAAGAATGTAATTGTGCAGCTTCGAGGAGCTAGGTGTGATTTCTCCTATGATATCCAACCCCCACTGCTCGAAAGGCTGAGAGACAGTAATAGGTTGGAGTGGGACCGCTGTTCTTTTCTCCTTTCCAGTGCTTATTTGACAAGTCTTACAGTTTCTAGCGTAAGTATGAGCATCTTTCAACAAGGTGGGCCAATAATAGCCAGCTCTCATAATCTTATGAGCGGTAGTGTTTCTTGCAAAATGCCCCCTGACGGAGCCATCATGGAGTTCTTTCAGTACCTTGTCTGTTTCTTCTTGTTCAATACATATTAACAGTACCCCTTCGTAATTGATGCGGAAGAGAACCGAATTTATAAGACGATAATGTGCAGATTTTAATCTCAGGGCTCTCCTTTCTCTAGGGTTGAGGTTTTCGGGACAAGTCCCGTGATGTAGGAGATAATTTAAATCTTTGTACCAGGAGTCTTGTCCTGGGGATATGTATGCTACTTCACCACACCATAGTGTCATTTCATTCTCCCATCCAAGATATTCATTTACTTGATCCTGGGCTTCGGCTGCAAGTTTGCACAAACCTTGTCCCTTTACTAGTTTTGCAAGTTTTATATCTAGATCAAATTCCTAGACTACTACCATCCAGTTTCCCCTTCTTTCCCCCATTTCCTGTTGGGTGAAAAAGGATCAGACTATAGGGTCCGACACAATTACTTTAGTGTGATTCTTGAGGATGTAAGACCTAAAATGTTTTACTGTCTTATAAACCGCATAGGCCTGTTTGTCTACAGCAAGATAATTGAGCTCGGCTCCTTGAAAATTAGTACTCATAAATGACATAGGGGCTTCATTGTTTCCATCATCCTTCTGAGTCAAAACTATAACTAGCGACTTATCGGAGGCAAAAGTATAAAGAAAAAAGTCTTTGTTGAAATCGAGACTTCACAACACCAGGGCCCGGGAAAAGGCAGCATTGATACTGTTGAAGGCACATTTTCCCTCATCATCCCACTTAAATTAGGCATCTTTGTAAATCATCTTTTGTAAGGTTTTGATGATTTCCACGAAGTCGAGAGTGAACTTCCTCACAAAATTGATTTTCCCGAAAAATGATTGCATAACTTTCTTATTATGGGGTAACGGAACTTGAGCTATGGATTTAATCCTTTTGGGGTCTATGCGAATCCCTGCCTGAGATATAATGTGACATAACAGATTACCTAACTCGACACTGAAGATAGTTTTCTTAGTGTTTAAGGATATACCGTATTTCCTACACATCTCAAAAATCTGAGTTAAGTGTTGGATGTGCTCTTCTTTGTTCTTTGAATACACTGTTATATCATCTAGATACACTACCACACATCTATTAATTAGTCCCCTGAAGGCTACATGCATAGCTCTTTGGAAGGTTTCTCCCACGTTAATTAACCCGAAAGGCATGCGCTTATAAGCGAAGGTTCCCCATTTGGTTCGGAAAGTGGTTTTTAAAGGATCTCCCTCAACAAGGACTTGGTTGTATCCTGAGAAACTGTCTAGTAGAGAGAAAAACTTCGAGCCCGACACGGTCTGCAGGAGTTGTTCCATCGACGGGACTAGATAATTGTCTTTTTCTGAGTCCCTGTTGAGGTTCCTAAAATCTACGCATAGGTGGATCTCCCTTGACTTTTTCCTCACCGAAAAAAGGTTCGCTACCAAAGAGGAATTCCTAACCTAAAAAATGATCTTGGCATCTAAAAGATTATTTAATTCCTGACACATAAGAGGCACCAGGGTTGGGTGATACTTTCAGATCTTCTGTGGGAAAGGTTTTAATTCCAATTTTAAAGGGATGGTATGTTGAATAATGTGGGTATCATACGTTTTCAAATCCCTATAGGACCACGCAAAGGCATCCTGGTATTTTCTGAATAATTTGAGGTAAGATTTCCTCTCTTCCTTAGACATAGTCTTGCCCAGATTCACATTCTTTGGACTCTCTGGGATTCCAAGATTCATAGTTTCATGCAAGGGGCAAGAGCTACCAGTCTTTGCATTTTTGGGTCCCTTAAATCACTCCTTGAGATCAAAAATATTTTCTAGATTAGCTATCCCTTTTGGGATCGTGTGACCCTTTGATTTATCCATAGGTCATCCTGTCCGAGGATCAGTTTCTATGAACAACTCCTGGAATTCTTCATCGTCAGTAGCGAGGTCTTTGAAATTGTCTTGGTTAGTTAAGAAGTTTATGATTTGTTCATATCCTTCGAAGACTTTCCAATTGGAAATGTTATTAGGTACCAAAGGTTTGTAGAGCAGTTTCATAGTAAATCAGGAGGATTCATAATATTCTAAAGGCGACAACCTGGAAGCGGTTGTGGCCAAGGAGTCAACAAGAATATTCTTTGTCCTGGGGACCGCAGTGATATTAAAGGCCTCAAAGTGTTCTATTAGCCTATGCACCTCCTGCTGATAGTTATTCAGATGAGGAAAATTGAAATGTATAGTATTTCTTACTTATCTAATAATAATTTCAGAGTCCCCGAAAACTTTCAATCCTTTGATATTGAAATCTATAGATTTCCTTAATCCTTGTACTAGAGCTTCATATTCGACAGTGTTGTTGGTACATTCGAATTCTAGCCTACAGGGCAAGAAATGTCGTTTACCAATAGGATTGATGAGAATGCATCCTACTCTAGACCCTTCTCGAGATTTAGATCCATCAAAATAGAGGGTCCAAATTTGTGAACAGGGATCACTATTTTCGTTTCCATTATTATTTTCTTGTTCCCTGACCTCTCATTTCACAAGTTCTAGCACTAAGTTTTGGCAAAATAAGGTGTGTCCTATCGAGATCAACAATTTGTCTTGAAATATCAATTCAGAGTTTTGAGTAAGAGGAACATAGGATAAGAGGGGAGCGAAGTTTCCAAAGTAGGAGTTGCAGGAATAATTTCCCAGTGTGGGGAAATCTGTGGACAAGGGTTCATTAGGGTATTCTAAATAAGTGACCGTATGTTTCACATATCTCTCCCTATCAATTATGATCATGTTCTTGTATCCCTTCAGTGGTATCCAAAGGTGTTCCTAGTCCGTACTGAAGTAACCGTTTATCTTTTCAAACCAGTCTCGGCTTAGTAATAACCCTTATGCCTCTGGGATATCTACTACAATAATATCGATCACTTGCACAAACATGGGGTGCGTCGATATCCTGATCATCACGTCTTTGAGTTCTTCTATGACCTTGACCTGGGTCCTATCCAGTTGTATGACATGTTTATCAGTCTTGAGAGGAATGACATTCAATTTCTTACAAACAGACAAGGGCATGACGTTGGAGGATGCTCCAGAATCTACTAAACATTTGTGGATGTTTCTATTGAATATTTCAAACGTTAGGAGGAATAGGGGGACAAAAGGTTTTTCTTTTCTATCTCTTGAACAAGAATTCACAGTTGGTTTGCCCACCAGACCTGTGTGAGTCAAACTTCTTTCTGGGCCATTGCCTGTTGTTGAGTTTTCCACAGAGTTCAAGGCCTGTAACATAAAGTCTTTCTGCTGATAGATCCTGCATATATCCATAACTGAAATGTTGGCCTTTAGCTTCTTCAAATATTCCACCATGTTGTAATCTAGTTTGGGTGACTCTTGGGTGTGAATGCTTATAGGATTTTTAGCGAGAGTGAAAGACATTTTCAAGTGGTCGATATTTAACTTGCTTTGCGAAGCTCGGGTGGCATCAGTATCTTTTGAGCCATGTACACCCTACTACACGTCTATATCGCCAAAACTTCTGCGAGTTGTTCTCGAGACTCAAAAAGATCGTTGGAAGGAATGATTAGGTCAGGTTCCCATATCAACATGGATGTGTCTCATGGTGGGTGAACTTCTTCCTGGTCCACCATATTCATAACCGAACTGCCTGGTTGTTCGTCTAGGGAGACTTCATCTAGAAACTGATTGGCCATCAAATTCATGGCATGTACCCATTGAGGGCAGTCTCTTTCGGAGTGGTTCTCATGATGATAAGTACAGAAAGAATTATATGTGGCATTCCCTAGATCGATATTTAAGTTAGCGGGGGGAGGTTCAATTTCTTTGAAAGGTGGGTTTCTTTTAAAGAAAGGTTTATAGGGCCTTTGGCCTTGGTTTCCCTCCCCTGCATTTCTCTTCATGTATATGATTTCATTTTATAATTTCTTCACCATGTGTTGTATATCTTCTATATCACCATTACCTTTGTCGGGACTCTGTTCAACTGGTTTTCCCGTAGGTCTAGTCAGAAGGAGTCCTCTCCTGGGGGGGGGGGGCTAGATTTATTTTTTCACTAAGGAGACCTGGCCCTCTTTACATCCTTTCATCTGGAATTATATTGTCTTGGCCTCCTCAAAATTTTCTGCCAGGGTTTTCTTAGCGACTCTTTTTACAAACATAGAAATAGAATCTAGGAGCGTGTTGGCGTAAACCTCAATTTGTAACTCTTGAGTTGGTTTCACCGCGGGTTGGAATTTGCTTAAGATGGTCGTGAATATCTGATTGAAATCTTTGACCCTTTCTTTTGGACTCATGGTGGCTGCGAACAACTATGCCATCAGGGCTCCCGTAGTAGTTTCCTCTGCAAATTTATCTAAAAAATATTTTTGGAACTTAGTCCAGCTAGTTATCGATCCTACTAGCAAGTTGAAATACCACGTGGAAGCTGAATTTTCAAACATGTAGGGGAAAATTCTGCAGACTACATCTTCATGTTGAACGCTCATAAGTCTGATCATGAGCATGAACTTCTTCATGTGATCTTCAGGTAATCCTGAAGTTTCAGGGTCGTACTTAAGAAGAAGTTTCTCCAGATGCTGGGGAATATTATGTATTCGTCCGGGGATGGCCACGACATATCCGGCCAACCAGGGTTGATTGTTCTGAAGTGAGATTTCTCTTTCTTCCTCATGGTTATTATTACCCTCCATATCTTCGAAATCTGATTTGAACTCTTCTTCTTCTGAAAATTCGTTTGGCTCAGATACGTCGGCGGCTGGCGTTTCGGGTATTAGATCGAGAGGTTCTTGGATTTTGGTAATTGCAAAATCTATTAAGTCTTCTATAGAGTGTACGAAAACTTTGTCGGGAGTGCTAACCACTGGTCTTCTTTGTTTTTTTCTTCGAGGGAGGATGGGAGCTAAAAACAACACATCGATCTGTCGAGCGTAGGCTCTGGTGATTCTCCTGAATTGATTCACTTCCTCGTGAGGAAGGGCGTAAGGTATTTTAGGGTGAAAAGGTTCTTCCTCAGGCTACGGTGATTTATCCGTTTCGGGAATACTCAACATGTGTGGGATGTCTTATGACGGACTAGCCATGCATGTGGGTTGTTATGAATCTCTAGGCTGTTTGAAATGATAGATTAAATATATATTCAGTCATTCATTCTCAGGCCCTCCTTCTAGCACCAATTCTATTGATGGGACCTAAATCCCTTGTCTCAACAGTAGGAACCAAACCCACCATCGAGGCCCAATTAGACTCTGCAGCGTTTAAAATGGAATGGTTCTCCATATCTTGCAATCCGACCAATTTATCGATGGGCTTTGTGTTTCTTTGTGAAGGCTCTTCCTTTAGTTAGGACTATTTTCTTCTATATTTTCCCTTAGGTGGGGCTGATATGAGAGATGCAAGCCAACATAAACCAACTTGACAATTAACAGGATTAAGTTTTAACTATTGGGGAAGAGGTTAAGCTTGGGATAACCTGCTGCTCAACATGCAAACAATTACTCTATACCACATGTCTAGTACTAATACAATAACCATGTGAGCATCTAAATACTATCTAAGAAACTAACTATCAGAAAGAAAGCACATATGTAACAAGATAATGGAAAGCAAAATAATTCATCTACCATAACCATGCATTACATAATAACACAATGATTTATCTTCATCATTAATGAAAATAACATCAAAACATTGCACCAGATAACTTGACAACATAATTAATTGCTCTTACTCATTACTACATCATTCATGAAACTTGATAGGAAGTAGTTCTTCTCCAAGTCCAATCACATGCATCTGATGAAAATAGTTTGTCTTTGGTCCAGAAGGACTTCTCAATTTGTAGCAGTCTCAAAATAATTCTTAACAACCAAAAAGAAAGAGTTCTTACAACAACCATCGACCCTTTTCTCATTGGCCGATGTCTTTATTTATAATATAGAATTTTAACCAAAACTAATGGTTGATTGTAGTTTAAACAAAATAAAAATCGCCACATGGTGTTATCTTCTAACAAATTCCTTAACAATCGTCCTGAGATACTTCTTGGAAAGGATGATTGTTGTTGTATTCAATCCAGTTGACAGACAGTTTTTCACAAGTTTGAGCCCATGGAAATCTATGTTGTTCCATCGGGGCCACGTATATTCCCCTAATGTCTATTGCATGCGCCCGGTACTTTACTAAAATGAAGTTTAGCTATTGTAGCATGGTTTGGGCTCTGATCGAATGTTCGGTGAATTTTCGTACTTTCCCTGGCTTTGCATCGGCTATTTTCATGAACTCTTCGGTCCATAGTGCATCTTGTTCGACATCCAACTTGACCGCGTTGCTCAAGTCAATGAAATTATTGGGGGTGCCAAACTCGGGGAGCTCTCCTTCCTTTATTACTCATTCGATTCTACTTCGATGTTTCTATCGGCGAGATCACAGAGCGAGCCTTGTTCGGTGATTAGGGAGTCGTTCCTGCAAGTGGGATTGAGATAGTTTAGCGATCAAGCGATATGCCATAAGGTACTGACAAACATAATGGATCGATGCGTACTTGTGAAGCTCGTTATTTTCGATCGTTTAATACTTACGTGATCTTGGATGCTCCTTTGAATTACCTGCGATGTCTTTTATCCATGCTAACGCTCCTCTTTAGTTTAAATGAGTCACGTCATCGTGTCATAGCATGGTAAATCAAGTACGATGGATATGCGCATTGGAACCATCATAGTGGCTGCTCAACCTTTGAGACTGAGAAAAGATGTCAAAGTTGAGCATGCACGTGTATGCTCCCAGAAGGTCAGGTACCATAGTAAGGAAGTCGTTAAATGTCTTTAGATCCCATATCACCAAGTGTTTCAACTATTATTCATCAATAATGGAAGCTGGGGAGTTTAAAGAACTTGGAACGATCATACTGCACATTCTCCGCAACTTCGTTCAACGGCGCTTTAAGCATCCTGGGTTACATCCGACGAGAAACTGTGACATGTGAAATCTTTGGGCATCTCATCATGAAGCTTCAGTGTTCTTTTGGCATGCTCTGGTTTGCTACTTTGTTTGGCTATAAATTCTAGGAATTCTGTGGAGAATTCCAACCATAAGTTGAGTTTATGCCTCTACGACACTGATCTTGTGTGTTTATTCAGGAAAGACTCAGTGTAGTGGTCCTTATCACCTGTAGGCATCTAATCCACTAGTTTTTTCATTATAGGATCCTCTCCTAACAAGGGACGGGGTTTGTGAGGTAGCCGGAATGCCAGGTCTGAGCCCCAACGTGCCTGGAATTCCTTCTTATTGGCTCCCAGTGTCTTTAAAGATTCGACATGAGGTACAGGCCTTTGCTCGGAGAGGGTGTCGATGCCTCTAACGAAATTTGGGGTGGAGAGAAGTACGCCTGAAAGAGGTATGTTGGGGGTCGTGCCCCCAGAGGAGTGGACACCATGGAGAAGAGGAAGGCCCAGGAAAGACATGGAAAAAAAAAGGAGGGAGACCACGCCCAAGCTGAGATGAGTGTACCTCCCACCGTTGAGGGGTCTACGACTCTTACTAACTGGTCAGGGCTTGTGGATACTGCTATTAAAGAAAGCGGGGGACGAAAGGGGAGGGAAAAGGGACTAGGTTCTCCCATTAAGAGTCCCATCCAGCTCTTAGAGAAAGCATAGCTCGCAATAGTTGAACTCTATCAAGAAAATAGGGAGTTGCAAAGCCAGTTGGCGACGAAGAACCAAGGGGTATCGACGTCGCAAGGTTGCAGAGGAAGCACTGTTTATCTCCAGAGACAATTTTGAGAAGCTCAAGACACAATTGTGTAGTTATGTGAGGCACAAAGAATGGCAGCAAAAGAGGAAAAGGAAACATTACATGGTGCGAGAAGCAGTCCAGGAGAGGTTGTGCGTGCAATAGATGCATAATGGGTGACCCCCTCCCCCCCTTTCTTTGGGTTCCCCACAGTGACACTTAATATTTCTTCTCTCTTGTCGTAAGAGTTTTGTATTCTCACTATGACTAGGTTGGTCAGTAAAGACACCGACGATATCTAATCGTATGTAGCCCAAGTTTGGCGGGAAATTTTCTAATTACATGAAAACTTGAAGCTTGTTGAATGCATCGTGTTCCCTTTTGGATGTAAATTAACTGCATTCTTTTATGTACATTTTTTGTAGATTATGTGATTTTATAATTGTTATTTTTTGCAAATGTAAAATTGTTGATATGTTTTCTCTAAATCTTTCGATATTGATTGATGTTGATGTGGCTTATTAAACTGGGATTACTTAAAATATTTGAACATAAAATTTAGCATTTGGATGGTGGGTAAGGATTGCACTTAAGGGATTTAGTTACGTCGAAAGCACTAAAGGAAAATATATTGCGACTACTTATGCCTGAGTGGCGTCGGGGATCGGTAATTTTAAAAGTGAAATGTTAATGTGTATTTTAATTTGTAATTCTCCGATGCTGAAATCGTGTCGGGTGTCGGTAATTGGCGATACCACTCTTCTCTATGTGCGATGCTTACCTTTTCGTTTTCCTACCGAAGCCGAATGGATCGGTCTTCGACGATACCTCTGTTAAATTTCAATCGTAAAAAAGAAAAACATTCATCTGTCGATGCCGATGAAGACCTGTGTTTGGCTATGTTAAAACTCTCAAACAATTTTCATCACCTTTAACGTTTACCGATGTCAAACTCCTAAACGCGTCGCGGAAATCTTTAGTGTGTCGATTCCTTAAGTATCTTGTTAAGGGTCCTTTAACGATTAAGATGATTGTTTGTTGTATGTTCAGGAACACTTTAGAAAATTCAAACATGAAACATCAGAAATAAGCGTAAGTATCATTTTCATATTGAAGGCAAAACAGACAGTGCAAAGGATCAAGGGGTACCCAAAAGTTAAAAATGAACATAGAATTTTAGGGTGTGTTGATTGCTCAACACTACTGCAATTGTTTTATGGTAACCGGGATGTCCGACATATGGAACTTTATGCATTTCTTTTAATATCAAATTCATGAGTTCTTTGGAACTAGGAACATAAATTCTATTTTTATGCATAAGTAATCCATCTTCCTTCATCTCATACTCTTTCATTTTCTGTTGTACATCTTCTTGCTGTAAGATTTCTTTTACCTGTAGGTAATGTTGATCTGTAACAAAAACACCTAAAATTCTTCTCTTCAAGTCTAACTAATGCATAATGGCAGTTGTAGTATGCATGAGATGTACTCTTCTACTAAGTGCATCAGAAACTTTATTTTCTTTTCCTTTGATATGTTTGATGTCAAAGTCATATTCACTTAAAAATTCCATCCATCTTGTTTGAGTGGAATTCAAAGTTGGTTGTTCAAAAAGATACTTCAGACCACTGTGGTCTGTTCTTAATTCAAATCTCTTTCCCATGAGAGCCTCCACATCTTCAATGCATGAACAATGTCAACAAGTTCCAAGTCATCTGTGGCATAGTTCCTCTTATGTTATTTAATATTTTTGGACTCATAACCAATGACATGTCCATTTTGAGTGAGGACACCAGTAAGCCCTTCCTTACATGCATCTGTACATACCACAAAACCTTCATTTTTCTCAACAATCTTTAAAACATATGCACTAGTAAGTAATTATTTCAACATAATAAAGTTATTTTCACACTCAAATATCCATTCAAATTTAATTCCCTTCTTTTGCAAAGAAGTGATGGGATGATAAATCTTAGAGAACCCTTCTATAAATCTTTTATAGTAACCAACTAACCCCATAAAAGATCTGACTTCTGAAACATTCCTGGGTGTTGGCCATCCTCTAATGGCTTCAATATTTTCTGGATCTACTGTTATACCTTGTTCTGAAATAATGTGCCCCAAGTAACGGATACACTCTTGATAAAAAGAACACTTACTAAGCTTGGCATACAACTGATGTTCCCTCGACACTTGCAATACCAACCTTAGGTGATGTTCATTCTCTTCATATGACTTAGAATAAACAATTATGTCGTCAATGAATACTATGACAAACTTATCCAAGTAATTTATGAATATTCCATTCATTAAGAACATAAAGACAATTGGTGCATTGGACAATCCAAATGGCACCACTACAAATTCATAATGCACATACCTGGTTCTAAAGGTTTTCTTATGGATGTCTTCTTCATTGATTCTTACCTAATGGTATCCCGATCTCAAGTCTATCTTGGAAAATATCTTTTCCCCTCTTATTTGATCAAAGATGTCATCAATTATGGGTAGTGGGTACTTTTTCTTCACAGTGGATTTATTCAGCTATCGAAAGTCAATACACAACCTCAAATTTCCATCTTTCTTTTTGAAAAAAAGTATTGGTGATCCCCAAGGTGAAACACTTGGACGTATGTACCATTTCTTCAACAATTCTTCCAACTACATTTGTAATTCTTTTAATTATGGTGTACTCATTCTATAAGGTGTTTTTGATACCAGGGAAACTACTAAATCAATAGAGAAATATATCTCCGTTTTTGGTGGCAACCCTGATATTTCTTGGAATACATCTTCAAATTATTGTAGTACCGAAAAATCTTCAAGGCTTGGCCCCTTTGTCTTTTCTGGCTCCTCCACGTGGGCTGCATACAATTGACATCCTTTTCTGAAACACCTCTTCAACTTTAAGGTTGAAATATCTCTTATAGAGATGGGTCTTCGAACACCTTTAACAGTGCTATGTTTTCCTTCTTCATCAAGACATGTAAATGTCTTTTTATGACAATCTAGGACAACATGATGCTTGTCCAACCAATCCATTCCAATTATAATATCATAAGGTCCCAATGGTGTGATATTTAGATCAGCACTAGTATTCACACCATTAAGACCTATGGAACAACCTCTTACCATATCATGGATTCTCCTTTTGGTTCCAATGGCTAGCTGAACCAAACTTGATTTTTCAAGGTTGATTTTCTCCAAATGTAATCTATCCACTATTTTAGGATCAATGTAACAATGACTTGCTCCTGAATCAATTAAAATAACAACAGGATGATTAATGATCTTACCTTCCACCTCGATCATATTGGACTGGTACTCTGCTTGTTGATCATCTAAGGCTGCATAAATTCTTCCCATGTATTCTACTATTGTAGCCTCTTGGATGTTGTTCATGGTCTTCACATTTTCCTTTCTGTGAGGGAAATCCTTGCACATGTGATCTTCTTTGCATCCCTAACATTGGATTGGTGGTCTTCCTCTTTTTCCCAAGGATTCTTGTTTCTTGGATTCATCCTTAGCATACTGGTCTTGATGATTTTGATTAATATCATTTCTGTTGAAACGAGGTTTGAATCCCTTCTTCCTTTGATCATACTTATCCTTATTCTTCTCATTCCAAGATTTATGCATGGACTCTCTTCCTTTTCCTTTCTCATACAAGTACTTAGCCTTCCTGATGGTCTCAGTCAAAGTCTTGGGTTCATCATATTAAATACTCTCTTTATAAAAGGATGGTAATCCACTTAAAAACCTTTGTACTTTTACCTTCTCATCTTTTATAAACCCCACATACTTTAGTAGCCCCAAGAAATTCCTTTCATACTCTGCCACGGTTTCACTTCCCAGCCAAGTTCAAAGAACTCCTACATTTTATTTTCATATAAGTGTTCTGAAAGGTACTCCTTCTAAAAATATTTCTTGAACTACTTCCAAGTGAGCCTACTCTCATCAATGTGCTCAACTTTCTTTAGCTGATCCCACCATCTAGCAACGTTCTAATGTAAATGGTAGGTGGCAATCCTAGCTTCTAGGTTTGATGAGTATTTATGTAATTGAAAATACCTCTTGAGTCCAAGAAACCATGCCTCAACATCATCTTCCCTTTCTCTTTCACCATCAAAGGATGGTGTCTTAAGCTTCCTCAATTATCCTTGCAAATTGTCCAATTCATGTCTTCTTCTTTGGTGCCTAACAGGAGACACGTATGGACTAATTATGGAATCTTCAGATGCATAAACATTTCTTGTTGAGTAAGGAGGTGAGTGATTTCTATGAGTTCTTTTAGAAATTCTTGAATAACCATCTCTTTTGCGGTCATCTCTTCCTTCATGACATCTTCCCTCTTCTTCATTATTTGATCCATTCTTTGTTTACCTCTGAAGCTGATTTAAGATTTTCATCACTTGAGCATTTATCTAATTTTTTTTTCTCATCAGTCTCTCATTGTCTTCTTTGTAGCTATGCACTTCTATTTTCAGGCTTCTCACGGTTTCTATCAATGTTTCTTGCTCCCATATGGACTTGTGTCCATTGGATTCTGTCTCTACATTACCAACTCTGATACTATGACCTTTTGCCTCTATATCATGGTTGGAAGCTCCCTCTCCTTCTTCCATTTCTTGAATACACATTCTGAACTGATATGTTTAAACCCCTTAATTCTGCAAAATGTGCAAGCCACCATTTTGTTAGAATTATGCATATTAAATTTTTTTTCCAAACAATGCTACAGGTCCTTTTTATTCTCAATTCATGAAGAATATATATATCAGTCTGCATCATATAACACTTCCATATTATCCCTTATCCGATACAAAATTCAATTTTGCACATGCACTTCCTTCAAACCACTTACACATGTGACCACGGTTTGAAACCACGGGCTTAATCCTTCCTTAGCGCTTCACTCTATGTTCTTCCATAGGTGATATTACATGAACAACATAACCGAGGGATGGGTTACCTCCCAAACCCTTTTTACCTTATTACAAGACCAATGTTGGGACCAAGTCCTTCGGCTGTTCTTGATTGACAACTTCCAATTTCCCCTGGAGATGCACTTCACCGAAGTCTTCACTAACTCAACCAGCAAAAATTAGACAGTCAAGAATTGATCTCCCGTTGAATGGACGACCCCTCTCCTAGTTGGAGGCTTCAACAGAATTCGACGGTTGTGACTTAATCAAACATTGAGATCGAAGGCTCTCCGTGAGTTCAGAAATTCGATGCTTCGAGACTCCGGGACATTCAGTTCCTGTGTCTCTCGATTCCCCTGGAGTGACATTCCTCCAAATACTTACCTTTCTCCTCCTTCTTGATCCAACGGTCGAGAAAGATCCTGAAGGGATCCTAGATCGACGGGGTGCGTTCCTTCGCGACTTCAGGCTTTGACACTTTTCAATGATAGAAACTTGGAAACCCCAAGAGTCACATACTCTCGAAGGCGACACAACATGATGATGTCACCTAGGGTGACGTGGACCCGTGGCACATGTGCCACGTGTCACTAAAAAATGAACATATTGGGGTCCAAAAGGTGTTGAATCTGGGTGACATGTGTCCCCACATGGCCCCCCTGCCATGTGGCATAAGCCACATCATAAACCACATGGATGACCCCCAATCACAGCTCAAGATTTGATGACCCACACAACTTCATGGTTTTTCACCTCTGCGAATTCGACACTTCAGGGCTTCCACGCTCCGGGGTTTTTCTCTACAAATTACTTCATATTCACCGAAGTGGCGAAGTTTCGAAGCCCGAACTTTGCTACCCCTATACCACGGCTATATCTGATGGACCACAACACTCTCGAAGTCCTCCCCTCCATCTAATGGTCTACGGGGATTCTAGGACTTCAACGCTCTAGGACTCTGGGTTGTAGTAGTTCATCAAAGTTTCAAACTCCCAAAGTGAAAACTCCTGAAGTGGTCAATGTCAGTTGACCATAATCAACGACGAAGATCCCTTCGTGCCTTCCATTAGATCGGATGGATGATGGGGCTTCACAACTCCGACCTTTGACATTTCAGGCCTTGCCTTCTTGCCAAGATCATCGAAGTGGCTAAGTTCTAAAGTTATTCCTTTCCTTCTTGGCTTTGATCAACGGTTGAAGATCAATCAGCCAGATCCGATGACTGGGAATTTATTCTTACCCCAAATTCTTATTCGCCTCCATAAGATGGCCCCTGTTCACCCGTCTTTCGATCTGACAATCCATATCTCCCTTGATCCCATGGTGGTGATCGCTCTCGAATTCAAAAGGAACGGCCATGACTGCATGATCCTTTACAAAATATATCCGACGTTCCGACTGCCACACGATCTATGCAACACCATTTCTCCTAACCTTCCTGATTCAAGGTGTACTTGATCTTAACCACAAGATCTTGTCTAATAGATCTGGCCCATTCTGGCCTAGTGTTTCAACTTGTGGATCTCATACTAATCTGTAACATACCTAACCACTCACATGCTGGGCTACGCCACTTAATATGACTGCAACACACCCAGCCACCCACAGGCGAGGCACGTTGCAGTCCAGGGACTCACTTCACAATGACTTATCTCAATTCGAATCACTTCTACATTAATTACGAGACATGAAAACCACATGCAGAAATAAAGATTCATGGCACAACATAAGATAAGTCATGCACAACAATAACCAACAAACATGCATATTCTAAATATTAAATTCAAAGATAAATAAATACACAATGGAATGAATCATACACAGGTAAATAACCATAACACATAGCACTTATATTTTCTGAAAGTAAGACACCAATAGGCTATAGACCAAGGAAGTTCCACCCAACCATAGACAATGTTGTTCCAAGTCTCAGCAGCAGTGTCACGCCTGAGCCAGAGCTATGAGTCCACAAGGACGAATTCCAAGGTGTCACTCAGCTTCCCAATCCAGTGAGCCCTCATGCTCTCATATTCCTTTCAACACTCACATCAATCCAAAGTACACCAGCTCTCTTCTACCCAGTCTATACAACCGAAGAGAATGGACCCCCTTCTCTGCCATGTAGTCTCTTAGGTTGCCCATCTCCTTTCAGGGCTCCAGTGCAACTGGTCTAGAATCTCCATGTTGAGACTCCCAGGACTCGCGACTATGAGCAAAATTGAGCACATACCAAAACATCTCAGACGTCCAGATCTTGATTCATGGCTAGAAAACACCAGCAGTCTCTACAACCAACAATACCATGGCTACTCTTCAACAGTTTGTTTTCCTCTCCCAAGCCAAGACACGAATGAGGAAAGATGAGTGGGTTAAAGAATGAATGTAGTGAAATCCCAACGAAAGGTGTGAAAATCCAACAATTGAGTGAATGAGTGAATGAGTGAAGCAACTAGCAGAAGAACAAGAACGAGAACCTCCATAATAGACTAAGGACGGGTTTATGTAATTCTTGGAATTAAGGAACCACTTGGCCTCCCCCCCAAGAAGTTCATGTAATAATTATTCTCCCTTAAAACAATAATGGGTAAATAAAATATAAAATAAGTACTTAGCCCCTCAAGCCCCCTCTCTTGTGGAATCATAGCCCTGTATAACTCTTGTCCTTGTCAGTCTAGCAACCAACGATGTATTTATTATTAATAATGATCAAAACATTACATTTCCTAAGCACACTGGCCAGGGTGTTACATCAGTTAGGAGACTAGACTCGACAAGAGGAGGTAGAAGATCATATCATATCTTACTACATCGCTAGACCACGACCTCTGCTACAACATTGTACCGTTGTGGTAGCCAACATTTTGACATTAACAATGTCAAAATTCTTCCTGAACAATCTAGTATACTATATGCTTGCACCATTTTGTTTGAACTTCGATCTCTCAGGCTGCTAGGCCTTCACATGCAATTAGAATTAGCATTAGAATTATGTTTTAAATCTTTAGATTTCTTGCCATAGAATTAAGTTTTAAATTGGTTTTAGAATTATGTTTCAAATCTTTATCTATGCATTAGGTTTTAAATAAATCTTTATTTCATATATATTTATTTTATTTTATTTTCACTCAAACCACCATATATGAATTAGGTGAATTAGGTTTTAAAGTCTTCTTTTCATATATTTATTTTATTTTATTTATAGTCAAACCAATATATATATATATATATATATATATATATATATATATATATGGAGAGAGAAAATTATTTACAATTACATTTTATGGAGGGTCTCAAAACAAACATCCAACAGAGACACGTGATTAATAAATAATGGTGGAATAAACAAATGTGTTTAGAATTATTTGGATAATCACAGTAACAACCTAAATCTAAAAGAATTACAATTTTCCGCACATCATTTGTCATGCCTTCATTTGTACCAAATTAGATGATGAGTCGATATCTCAAACGTTTTTCTTTTCATAATTTGGGCAATCTTATCCCCACTCAATCTTTAGTTCGTCGCTCTCTTTTAGATATATGTGATTTACTTCCATGTTTAGAATTCTACGTTTAGTAATTTCTACCTTTTAACACTCAGATATGAACGATCGTAGACTCTTTTTATTCAAATCGATCGATCTGTTTAAGCTTAATCCTTGTGACATTAATCTGGTTAACTCGACAAGAACCTCCCTATTGGGAGACCTATAATTTTGACAATTAGAGGGGCTTGACAGAGTTACGAGACTCTAGGGAATTCAAACTACTCACTATTCCATGTTCACTAGTGCACTATTTCATTTATGAGAAAATTTATGTACAATGTACAATGCAACATCTCTTAAAGTAGCTACCATCAAAGAGAGTCATTATCAAACTGACTCTCACCATGATTCTATGAAATAAACTAAACTATCTTCCCAACAAAATATTTTCCTTCACATGACTCATTTCAAATAAAAAAAATTATACGTTTGTTTATCATTTAAACATCAATAAGATAAATAAGATAAATTCGTCTTTAATTTTCTTTTTCCAAATAAATGTTTAATAAGTCCTTGTGTTTTATTTTCTTTTGAATTTTTCCAAACAAATATTTAATAAGTCTGTGATTAAAATAAGTTGGTTTGACAAAGAGACTTCTCTTAAGAAGTCATTGAATGATACGACAAAGGCTTCGATGAAATTCTTTCATATGCTCTATGGCCCTCTTCGTAATAATACAATGTTGTGGTGGTAAGATTGTTATAATTTAGACGACATGCGTTTTCAACATGAAACAATTGTCTCTTAAATTGTCTAGGATAAGGCTAAGGATAAAACTTTTAGCTAGATTTTTTTCCTTTAATTGATAAATATATAGAAGCCTTATCCTTAGCCATTGAAGTGCTCTAAATATGTAGAAGGCTTTGTCCTTAGCCATGCTCTAAATACTTAGAAGCCTCGTCCATAGCCATTGAGGTATTGATGATTAGGTTTGGGAGTTAGAATCAGCTAAATAGCTTATATATTTTTGCATATATTATGAATGGTAGTCTTTTTCTTAATAAATTGAATCAATCTTTGTATATATTATTTTCTCCGTTTGTAAATTATATTTTTGGTATTTTTAAATGTTTTTCATTTATTTATTACAATTTTTTTATGGTTTTAGAATTTGGTTCATGGTTAAAGTGTAGAGGTTATTGTATTTGGTTATATTGGTTATTTGGATAGATTTTTTATATCCATTTTTTTTTTAGTGAATTGATTGTTTTGTCTTTAACATTATGGGTTTCATCAATGTTGAAGTTTTACCTATATTTAATGGTATTAGATTTTCAAATTGGAGGCTTGTAGTAAAGAATATCTGGAGAACCCAGCTTGAGAAAACAAGAGGAATCATTGCTAAAGATTTAAGCATCAATCTTAATAAATGGTTTGTGAATATAGATAACCCAATAGAATGGTGGAAAAAGTTAGAAGTTGATTACAAAGATATTGATCTTGTTAATGTGTTTCATATATAACTTTTTGTTATGGTTGAAAGTATGCTCAAAGAATTCAAGAAAAGGTTGAATAAGTGAAATATCAAAGCCCCTAAACAAATCTTTGATCATTTTTGTAAATTAATAATAGATATCTAGAATCTTAGCTCATTAAGGAAGAATACCATAAGAAAGATCATGCATATATATAGAAATTTTGAAGGTAATAAAAGGAATTTCAAATCATTTCCTTGGTATTTCATGATGGGATAAAAAATTTAAATGTTTTTAATAGAAATTTTAAAATTAGTTAATGACATGACAAAACAAAAAAATATAAAAACAATTGTTTGTAGGTATTGTGAAGGTGAGAATCATATACAAGTATTATTTGAAAAATAAGCACAATCAAAGACCACAATATAAGCCTCAACAAGGAGAAATAAAAGGACAAGGGAAGATCTAGCTGAAAAACATTATTTGTTTGGCATTTGACTCTAAGAAGCAAGAAAAATCAACTATGGACTATTCTAAGGTGAATTCATAACCAAAACTTAACTTTATAAACAAAGAAAAGTTCTTTTTCCTGGATTGTGACAATACACATCTTTGCAGTTACATTAGAAGGTTCTCAAGCATTTAGCTTTCCATATGCTTAGAAAAGCTGGACATCTCTCATGTTGAAAATGAAAGTACATGACATGCTCCATGAGAATGGAGCAACAATAAAAGCATATCATTACCCCCTATTTGTCTATGTTCCCATTTCTTGTGTGTTTGCATTCCTTTCTCTGTTCATTACTTCTGTCTTGTAGGCGCAGAGCGCAACAAGTGATATCTGAGCGGGTTCGGGAGAGTTTGAATGGCGGGGCGCCGAGGAGAAGGAAGGCCGATGTGGATGAGGCAAGTATCGGCAGGGGCGGGGGATAGAGTTGGGGTTTGGCACGCCACCAGGGCCGGAACAATTGGCGCCAGAGAAGATGCCAGGATAAGCAGTGTTGGGTACAGCGGAAGTGTTGGGTGCAATGGAAATTATGGTAGGTGTAATGATAGTGGTAAGAAAATAATAGACGAAGAGCAACAATGGTGTTCTTATGGCGCAAGAAGGCTTGATAGAGAAAATGATTGTAGAAAACAACGACGGCTTGCATCCAGGTCTTGGATGTGAGGCCCTCCAACATCTGGTTTGCGATGGCATGCATTACGAAGACAAGTTTTATTCGAATCAATAAATCGTCGACGTCGTACCTTGAATTCTGCTCTCGCATGGCCTGGCATGTGGTGAGGCCCTCCGACGTCTGGGTTTGAGATGTTGATGTAGGTGTCATTGTGTTGTACAATGTATGTGAGGCTTACCTGTGAGAAAATGCCTGAACACTTCCAGTGAATTGGATTAAGGACAACTTGATTTAAGTGCAGAGCCTTCAAATAATCCTTTACCGTGGACAAATTACTTAAAGATGCGATGAGGGTGAGTGTTGTGTTGAAGAGTGTGCTGATGTTATGGATGGACATTCTCGAAGCTCATGGAAGAGTTCTAGCAGGTGCCTGCAAGGCCAAGCAGTGGAGAGGACAACGTAGATCAAGGGCCTGGACGAGCTGTTCTAAGGGCTGGCGCAAACAAACGAAGTGCAGGCAGTCATGTATGTGTTGTTCCTGACGTGTGTGTTGGGTGCTAATCGCGTTATACAATGGGCGCGTTAGGCAAGTGTGTTAGGGCGCGAGCTGATGTGGCACATAGCCGCATCGAAGGAAATGACCACATATGTGGTGTGTACCGAGTGCACACCCAATAGCTAGTGGGAATCCGCACAGGTGAGAGTGTAGTGGTGTTAAGGCTGGTGGATATGCATGTAATGTGTTTGACGAAGTGCCTAAACGAGATAGAGTTTCCGGAGGATGCTGATCTGGTGGTGATGGTGGCAAGTTAAACATGGAAGCTGAATCGAAGCAATGGAGGCTAGCAATTGGAGGTTATAGAATATAAGGTTTGAGGTGGAGTTATTTTAATGTAAATGAACATACGACTCTAAGACATGGTTAGGTATGCGTATCCGACTTTTGAAATGTCATTGGTAAAGTCTAGACGATCTAGGTGAAGGGGGTAAGCATGTGGTATTCCCAGATACCCTAGCCTTGAGGGAGGTTTGTCATATTTTTCTCATGGGAAACCCCAAGGGGGGAACGATAGGTCAACAATTGTGGTTTTTGGGCACATGGTTTTTTTGGTAGCTCAGTGTTTTTAGAGCCCATGTATTGCACGTAATGAAGTCTTTAAAGGGCTTAGGATACTCCATTGGAGGTGAGAAGGTGAAGGCTCACTTGGTTGGCTTGGTCGGATTCGGTCAAGGAAGTACATCTCTCGTGGTTATGGTGATGGAGTTAAGGGATGTAGATTGTGGTATCCTACTGTCCACAAATCATCATTAGCAAAGATGTGTACATGGAACAATCAAGAATTGTTCAGGATCGCAAAGGGAGATTTGTTTGCAAACTTAGGGACTCATTGTATGGCCTAAGGTAACCAGGGAATGGTATTGCAAGTGAAGCATGGTTTATGTCAACATGTTAAAGGATATGTTAAAGAATCTATATGCTTATTGCAAGTGAAGCATGGTTTAGGTCAGCGTGTTAAAGGCTTAGTTGGTTAGGATGTTTCAGATGAAGGATACATGAACAACAAAACAAATCTTGGACACAGAAGTACATAGAGATGGAAAAATGGTAAGTTGTGGTTTTCATTGATGAGGTTTAGTATGAACGTTGTGAAAGTGGTAAATATTCTCACATGTAGTTGGTGTTGTCAATGGACACATGGAAAAATAAGGTAAAGAGCATGGAAATGGGTGCTTCGGTATTTGAGAAGCATAAGTATCTCCTATAGTGGTTGCAACAATTTAGTTTTGTGGTTATGTTGATTCAGTGGAGGTGGAGTGGTCCATACCAAACAAACTATGTAGACATGTTCATGAAACCAATATTGTTAGAGAAGTTGCTATGGTGTTTGGCTTCTCTTGGCTTGAAGGAAGGTGATGTTTGATTCATTGTGCAAAGTTTCAGAATTTTTTTTTCAATATGGAGATTGTTGGGTTGTAACAACACATACCCTTGCAGTTACATTCGAAGGTCTCAAGCGTTTGGTTTTTTGTATGCCTGGAAACGCTTGAGATCTCTCCTCATTAAATATGGAAGCCTGTGAGGTGCTCCATGAGACTTGTATCCATTTATCCATTGTTGGTTGAGCAATAAAATCTTATCATTTCTCCCTTATTTGTTTATGTTCTCATTTGCTGTGTGTTTGTATTCTTTTCTATGTTCATTACTTATGTCTTGTAGGCACAAATCCTAACACTTTTTTTTTATTATTTCAATAGAGAATGGATGCTAGATTCCAACGAGTCTTTTTATATGACCAATGATACATCATTGTTTGCTAATTTTTATGAAGAAAAAAAAATTATCCAAGAAATTGCTATTGCCAATAAAGTGAAATTGATATTAGGGAGCTGGGATTGGAAAAAGGAAAATAGTTACAAAAGGCAAACTATTCCATAGTGTGCAAAGATCTCCTGAGTCTTCAGGCTCCTTTCCAACTTTAATCTAAATCTTCACTAATGAACGATTACTTTTTACATACCTTTAAAGCTTCAAAAGCCTCCATTTTTGTCTCCTAGAGTAGTAGCATGGTGAATTTTTCAGATTTAATTAAATTCCTCATAACTTCTTATTTGTAGCTACTTCCCGGTCCTTTATAGTTCGAGGAGATGATGTTCATTGTTTACCATGGGATTTGTGAGCATCACCTTGTGACGGCATGCTAGCACCAATGTTCATGAGTATTCTAGTTCCAAACGCTATTGATTTATCCGAAGTAGTTTGGGTTCCTAAGGTTTTTTCCAATTTTTTAGGTAACCTTTCCCATTGTCGTCCTCCTCTTTCTTTTTGTCCTCCATCTGCCCAGCTTTCATTTTGGTGAGAATACCTGACGAGATGAAGGATTTATCATTAAGTGGCTCCATTTATTCATGGTGGTTGGTAAGGGTTTCTTCATTGCATACTGGAAGGAACAATTCTATATTCTCCTCTGGAATTACTATGCTGAAGGGAGATGCAACTGCAAGATCTGAATTGGCAAATGCACCAATCTTCGAAAAAGCAATTAGCTCCTCTTGAGATAAAATTTCAAACCTGTTAGCCTAGGAAGATGAAGTACTTTGCTTGATGTGACTCTATTGGCTATGGATGGGATTGTGTCTTCCTTGAGCCTAAAGGAATAGAAGGGCATGAAGTAACAAAGGTTGATTTGGAGGGATAAGCATTGGCTCATTGTTTAGGGTGTTAGATAGTAATCATTTCACCCCCTGAATAACGGTGCATCGGTGGCCGTCTTGACCCTTCAAGACTCGAGGATTAAGCATTGTTTGCCTTAATAGCTCAAGTGGTGGCTGCCTTAACCTTTAAAGGCCACAAGATACTATCACCACCTTAATTAAATCTTTTTCTAAGATTGAAGGGACAATTTTTGTTCTATCTTGTGAATTAGGGAATTTATGTTTGTGCGTGTGTGTGTGTATATATATATATATACCTGAAACGGATTGTAATGTGTGCGTGATTTTGAAAACACATTGAACAAAAGTTGTTATTTCATATTCGGAACTTACTTGTTGGAGCGCGTGGAGTTCTTTTGTTTTCAAAAAATCCAAACCCAAAGTGGTGGGCACAAAGCCTGTTCGCATTTCACGATTCGGGAATAGTTGTTTTCTTTTTTGTGTTGGGTGTTTGTAAACGCCAAAACCTGAACTCCGATTTGCCTCCGTTTTTTTTTCACATTTGGTATCAGAGCCTGCAGTCCATCCTGCTATTGCTTAGCTCAGTGCAGATAGTTCCTGTTGGTACCCAATTTCACCCTCTTGTTTTCCTGCACGATTTTTTTTTTTTATTCCTTTCAAATTTTTATATAAATGGTTGCGTCTGGTAGTAGTTCTTCTCAGGTTTAGGTTCTTGTCCTAAGCAAGAAGTCATATGACTCTTGGTATATTCAAATGAGGATGATTTTTCATTCTCAGGATTTATGGACCTATGTTATTGATGGTTATGTTGAGCCAGTTGATGCAGCAGCAGAACTGACTCTCTCTAATGCTGACCATGTTTTTCTGAAGGAAAACAGAAAAAATGATAACAAGGCTCTTGGATTAATCCAGCAAGGATTAAATGAATCCATTTTTATGAAGATTTCTAGTGATGCATCTTCGAAGATGGCTTGGGACATCCTTGAAACCTGTTATCAAGGAGTGTCCAAGGTGAAGACAGTCAAGTTGCAGAACTTGAGAAGGGACTTCGAAAATCTGAAGATGAAGCATAATGAAATTGTTGATACTTTCATGACTCAAGTGATGAATGTTGTGAACCAACTCAGGCACTATGGAGATGATGTTGAGAATAAGAGAGTTATTGAGAAAGTGCTAAGAAGTTTACCCAAGAAGTTTGAACCTGTAGTTGTACCCATAAAGGAATTTAAAGATTTAAGTAAAATGCATATTGATGAATTAACTGGTTCACTTGTTGCTCATGAATCTAGGATATCAAGATATGAAGAAGGATCAATGGAGCATGCTTTCAAATCCCAACTACATGTTACCAGAGGCAGAGGTAGAGGAAGGTCTTATAATCGTGGAAGAGGAGGTCGATCTTCTGGTCGAAGGGACAACAAAACTGAATTAGAGTCTAAGAAAATGTCCTAGTAGAATCCTCCTAATTTAAGAGGGAGCAACATCAAACCCTAGCAGCAAGAATATCAGAGGTATGATAAATCTAATGTACAATGTTATTATTGCAAGAAGTTTGGGCATTTTTCTAATAAATGTTGGAAGAAGAAGGAAGATGCTGGAAAGCAGTCTGCACATATTACAAATGAGTCTCAGGATGATCAAAATCCTGTGTTCTTGACTTGTAATGTCACTCAGGAAAGTGCTAATAATAGTTGGTTTTCGGATAGTGATTGCAGTAACCACATGACTGGTAATAATGATTTATTTTCTTCTATTGATACTAGTATTCAGTCTGAAGTAAAACTAGGAAATGACTGTAAGGTTACAATTAATGGTAAAGGTGTAGTTCCAGATTACACTAAGAATAATCAGAGAAGAAATATTGATGATGTTTATTTCGTGCCTGGTTTAAAATGCAATCTTATTAGTGTTGGACAACTGATGGAGAAAAATTATAGAGTGTTCTTCAAGAACAAGGTATGTACAATCTATGATAAACTACCCAACAAACAGTTGATTGCAAGAGTAGACATGACCAAGAATAGAATGTTTCCACTTGTTATGAGAAATGATTTGAGTGGTTCTTTGAATGCTTATAAAGCTGGAAGTTTAGATGAATCTTGGTTATGGCATTTGAGATATGGTCATTTACATTTTGGTGGCTTAGATCTGTTATAGAAAAAGAAGATGGTAAAGGGGTTGCCCTGTATTCAGCAACCTGCAAGCTCTTGTGAGAGTTGTATACTTGAGAAGCATCACATAGATAAATTTGTTTCAGGTGTTTCCTACAGAGCAAAATCTCCAATAGAGATTGTCCACATGGATTTGTGTGGATCTATGCAGACACCTTCTTTGAATGGTAGTGTTTATTTTATGACTTTTATTGATGATTTTAGTAGGAAGACTTGGTTGTATTTGTTGAAGTAGAAATTTGAAGCCTTTGAAGTTTTCAATAGGTTTAAGTCTATGGTTGAGAATGAGAGTGATCGAACCATTAAAATCCCGAGGTCTGACAGAGGAGGTGAGTATAAATTGAATGAATTCATTGAATTTTGTGTTTTTCATGGAATTAAAAGACAGTTTACTGCTTGATATACTCCACAGCATAATGGAGTGGTTGAAAGGAAGAATCAGACCATCATGAATATGGCTCGAAGCATGTTGAAAGAGAAGCATCTTTCAAATGAATATTGGGGAGATGCGTTTGTTTGCTCTGTCTATATCTTGAATAGAAGTCTGACCAAGACCGTGAGGAATCACATACCTCAAGAAGCCTGGGACGGTAAGCCTTGCAATGTTTCTTATCTCAGAGTTTTTGGTTGTGTAGCATATGCGCATGTACTGGAAGAAATGAGGAGGAAGTTGGATGACAGAAGCAAGAGATGTATCTTTGTTGGATACAATGAAGAGTCTAAGGCATATAGACTCTACAATCCCATCACCAAGAAGTATGTAATTAGCAGAGACGTTGAATTTAAGGAAGAGGATGCCTGGGATGGAAGTATTGATAAATCTGTTTCAGAGGGAGCTATGTTACCCCGTGAAGATGATGATGGAGCTGAGTAGGCTAAAGGAGGTGGACAGTTGGTTCCACATGCACATATGCCTGCAACGAAAAATCCTACAAGGGAAGAACCAGATATCAGCCCATATCAATTTAGAACGCCCAAAACTCATGAGCGTGGTGAGCCATCTGCGCATGGTGGACATCAAACAGATTCACAAGTAAGTAGTGAATCGAATCCTACTTTAGCATCATTGAAAAAAAGATTTAAATGTCAGAAGACTAGAAGCTTAAGAGAATTATATGATCATAATGAAGAAGTAGATTAGGTTTCAAATTTTGCATTAATGGCATGTGATCCTGTAAGTTTTGATGAAGCTGCTAAACAGGATGTTTGGATAAAAGCAATGGATGAGGAGATTGATTCCATTGAAAGAAATAACACTTTGGATCTTGTCAATTTACCTGAAGGTAAGAACAGTATTGGTGTTAAGTGGGTTTATAAGACTAAGATGAATGCAAAAGGTGAAGTTGAAAAGTACAAGGCAAGACTTGTAGCTCAGGGGTTTAGTCAGCAACCCGATATTGATTACAATGAAACCTTTGCTCCTGTAGCAAGAATTGACATAGTAAGGATGGTCTTAGCTATTGTAGCTCAGAATAAATGGATCATGCATCAAATGAACGTTAAGTCTGCATTCTTGAATGGATGTTTGGAAGAAGAGGTTTATGTAAGACAACCTCCGGGTTATGAGACTGATAAGCACAGAGATAAAGTTTACAAGTTAAGGAAAGCTTTATATGGATTGAAGCAGACATCCAGAGTTTGGTATAGCAGGATTGATGAGTACCTGATTAGTGTTGGATTCAACAGAAGTCCAAGTGAACCAACTCTGTATACAAAGGTAAACCATGAAGGTAAAATTTTGATTGTCTGTCTATATGTTGATGACTTGATTTTTACTGAAGATCTATCTGTAGATGATTTTAAAAATGCCATGAAAACAAAGTTTGAGATGACTGATTTAGGATTGATGAAATATTTCCTTGGAATTGAAGTGGATCAATATAATGATGGCATTTTCATTTGTCAAACTAAATATGCAAATGAAGTATTGAAAAGGTTTAGAATGTTGAATTGTAAACCAGCTGCAACACCAATGGCAACTGGTACTAAACTTAGCAAATATGATGAGGGATCATATGTTGATCCAACTCTGTATAAGAAGTTGGTTGGAAGCCTTATGTATTTAACAACAACGAGACCTGATATTATGTTTGCTGCAAGTTTAATTTCCAGATTCATGGAGACTCCGAAGAGTACTCATTGGCAAGTAGGAAAGAGGATCCTGAGATACATTGCTGGAACAACTGATTTTGGTATCTGATACACATCAAACTTGAACTTTGAGCAGATAAGATATACATATAGTGATTTTGCAGGTTCCATTGATGATAGGAAGAGCACATCTGGTTATGTGTTCAGTGTTGGATCTGGAGCAGTGGCATGGGCATCAAAAAAACAGCCCATAGTGACTTTATTTACTGTTGAGGCAGAGTATGTTCAATCAACAACATCTACATGTCAAGTTGTATGGATGAGAAGAATCTTGAATGAATTACTACATGAGCAGAATGGTGCAACTTAGATTGTTTGTGATAATAAATCTGCCATTGCACTGTCAAAGAATCACGTCTTTCACAAGCAAAGTAAGCATATTGATACGAGGTATCATTTCATTCGAGAGCTCGTAAATGGTAAACAAATTTCTGTTCAATTCTACAGGTCTAAAGAACAATTTGCAGACATATTTACAAAGCCTTTGGAAAATTAATTGTTTAAAACTCATAGAGATAAATGTTTTTTTAACAAGCAATTTTGTATTGCTTGTTTTTGGCTGTTTTGTTTTTGAAATGATTAAGAGGGAGTATGTTAGATAGTAATCATTTCACCACGTGAATAACGACGCATCGGTGGCCGTCTTGACCCTTCATGACTCGAGGATTAAACACCGTTTGCCTTAATAGCTCAAGCGGTGGCTGCCTTAACCTTTGAAGGCCACAAGATACTATCATTGCCTTAATTAAATCTTTTTCTAAGATTGAAGAGACAATTTTTGTTCTATCTTATGAATTAGGGAATATATATATATATATATATATATGAATTAGAACAAAAATTGTCCCTAATTCATAAGATAGAACAAAAATTGTCCCTTCAATCTTCTAAGATTGAAGGGACAATTTTTGTTCTATCTTATGAATTAGGGACAATTTTTGTTCTATCTAAGATTGAAGGGACAATTTTTGTTCTATCTTATGAATTAGGGAATATATATATATATATATATATATATATATATGTGAAACGGATTGTAATGTGTGCGTGATTTTGAAAACACATTGAATAAAAGTTGCTATTTCGTATTTGGAACTTACTTGTTGGAGCGTTCGGAGTTCTTTTGTTTTCAAAAACTCAGAACCCAAAGTGGTGGGCCCAAAGCCTGTTCGCGTTTCGCGATTCGGGAATAGTTGTTTTGTTTTTTGTGTTGGGTGTTTATAAACGCCGAAACCCGAACTTCGATTTGCCTCCGTTTTTTTTCACATAGGGTTCATTTTTTCCTAACTATTTGCCATTGATCTTCTTTGTCTGTCGATGGAGGTGTTGCCTGAGCATTTTTCTTGCAATCTTTTGCAAAATGGCCATATTTATGGCCTGCTTTAATGGCATGATTTGTACTTGAAAGAAAATTGGTCTTGGTCCAGGGGCTGCTCATGCTTCCAACCTTTTATGGTGAAAAGGATTCCTTTTAGAAATCTAGATCTACCTCCACACAAATCCTTGCACACCCAAACATGTCATCCTTTGATTCAACCTTATCTATGTAACAACACGAACATGTCATCCTTTGATTCAACCTTATCTATGTAACAACACGAAGAGTTTCCTATGCAGTGCAGTGAATCATCATTCCAACAATGAAGGGAAAGGGAAAGATGTGGAAGAGAAACCCAGACAGTAACTGCTAAGGGGATATCATGCTCCGAGTTAAAATCCAGAGTCCATCGGTTCAAATACATTCCATGTGTGCCAAAGAAATAAATATGGGCCATTATTATTGAAGATTAGATTCTTGTCCATCTTGGTTTCAAACAAGAACACATAGAAACCCCTCCACAAAAATAATGTGCAAGTTTGCCCTTAATCAGAACTTCCCAGTTTCACTGCAACCATATTGCAATATGATCTGAGGGACAACCAAATACAGAGAACTGACCAATTAGACCACGCTCTGCAAGGCCAGAGCCATTTGCCTGGAGGAGGAGACTCGCAGGGGAGCCTTGGGAATATTTTCCAGTCTTTTAACAAATCGGGTCTGCTGAGACTTCGTGGTCTTCTCGGCTGCTGAAACCAAGGCTCGAAACACTGAAGCCTCTAGATCTGGAGGGGGGAGGAATCCCCATCCAGAAGCTGAATCCATTGGGGCCAATCACGGCGGCAAAAGGGAGCGAAGGGCGCAGAAGAGAGTTTAAATGCTTTGGAAAGTTATAATTCTGTGCGTTACATGTTTTTGAATGGCTTTTAGGACTTGCAAGATTGGCATGGTAAACTCATACTCAAGTGAAGACCTGCCCACATGTGTGCAATAATAATATTCTTTCCATATTAACCTTCCGTGGCGGGGATTAGAGCATTTTGTTCTGTGACCGGGGTTTAAGGTTTCAGGATTGATAGACTTTGTAATAGAGCCATTGGCGTGGCTTTTGAGGTGCTATGTTCTTGCAATGTTTCCAGAGATATTTATTTCGGATTTTGCATCGAGATAAGTCGTTTCCCTCAAATGTTTAAGGGAGGGTTTATAATCCACTTTTATGGGTTTAACCGAGCCCATGTAAATATTTTTTCACATAAGATTGGAGATTTATAGAATGCGCTCAACATTGAAGTAGAGCCACTGAAATCTGGAAGTGTGCCTTTTCTTGTATTATAATTTCTGCAACGCTCTGCCATTGGTCTGTCTACCTCCATATTCTTCACTGTTGTATTCTCTATCATGAACATGGATCGCTTTCTTGCGCTGCAAGAGTTAGTTCCAGGAGCTGAGAAACAGTTTGCTAAAGCAGCTAGACGACGCTTCAAACAATTTTTCTCTGTTATGCACCACTTGCAACAATTTTACTTCAATTTTAAGCAGAAAATATATAATCTCAATGAGAATCTAAGTACTCTTTCAAATGTACTTTAAACTGTATCTCTCTTAGAACCGCAATAATATATTTAAACTGTATCTCTTAGAACCGCAATAATATATTACATAGGTAATGCACAACCATTCATCGAAATAGTCGTGCCCGTTTGGGATGGACCTACTATGAACATACACGATAGTTGTCAGTGGCAACAGAGGAAAGTAGTTAGTTTACCAGCAAGTCAAAGTGGGGTTTCATTTAGTTTACCATGTGTTTTCATGTATTTTCTCCACTTGTTTTTTCTCAGACGAGTTGCCAGGGTTTGATTCAAGCAGACGTGCCTCGGAGGCATAATTGCAACTGAGGAGAAGGAAGGGTGGGCATAAAGGCACCATAATTGCAACTGAGGAGAAGGAAGGAAGGGTAGGCATAATTTTCAGCGCGTAGTTTATATGTTCTAAGTGTGTTTTTCTATCAGTGAATGTCATAGTGTTATTGTTGGTCAAATTGCAATTTTACAGTGTTAAAATTGTGTTTTTGAATGCATAAATCAATTCAGTTTTTTCAAAAATTCCAGTAAATTTGTTATATTTATTATATGTAATTTTAACCATTCTTAACCACTTAAATCTACAATTCCAACTTTTTTCTAAATTTCTAATCAAATTTTGATAATAAAAATTACCTGAAAAAATAAAAACTTAACTTAGAAAGTTTAGTATACATCCAATTCTCAGTCAATAAATCTGCCCATACACATAAAACTCTATAAACTCTATGAATTACAGCAACATAGACCACAACAATTTTCATTTTCATAGAGAAGAGGGTGTTTTTATTATGAGTGGCAGCAGCAGAGATCACAACAATTTTCATAGAGAAGAGAGTGCTTTTATTAGACGGCAAAAATGGTTTCTGTTTGAAGGAGAACGAAAGGTTTAGAATAGTACTTTGGTGGTTTTCTCTTACGCAGTATTGGGATATTGGAATGGTGCATTAATGTAAAATATTTTATTGTTTTTCAACATTTAATGTTGTGGGAAATTCACTAATACTTCCCCATTTCGTGGATGGGATGGTATGGATGCGTACGTTTTACCAACTGTGTTATCTTACGAAACTTCTTACAACCTGACCTTATACAACCCCCTTGTCCCACAATCAACGAAAAAACTTAATTGATAGGAGAATCCATGGTTCACTAAATAATTGTCCCTGTGAAAATTAGGGAGCAATGTAATAAATAATTTGATCAAGTTAATTTTATTAATAAATCTTATTAATGATTAACTACCATGTTTTGCCAAATTAGAGAATAATGTAGTAAATAATTTGATCTGTCATTATCAAGTTAATTTTATTAATGAATCTTACTAATGATTAACTACCATATTTTGATATACAAGAAAGATAATCTATAAAATCTTGAACTTTACTTTTTTATAACCAAAAAAGATAATCTATAAAATCTTGAACTTCACTTTTTTTGTAACCATGAAAAATATTATAAACAAGTTAAATCCTATCCACAGTAACCCCTCTTTATACTTAAAAGATGATTAAATCTGACGATTGTGTATAAGCTTTTCCGCATAAACATTCAAAATTTCATTAACCTAAACGTTAAGCTTATTGATAACCTTATTGTTTAATTGATGTGCATGCATAGTTTTATATACCGTCTCAAGAAATACCACTCAACGGGTTCAACATTCCACGTGATAAATCTCTAGCTATCCATCTGAGATTCTGTAGCAAAAACGCACATCAGAAATGGTAAGGACGAATCTGTCATATGAAACATACAATAGGATACGATATTCAAATCCATTAAAGTGCCAAAAGAATTACAACGATAACATACTTAGACTCCTATTTAAAACATGAAATATAGTGAGGTCTGTGACCAGCGTAAGGACCATATGATCATATGGTGATATATTGGTGTATTTTCCCGAGTACACTAATATATCCGCAGCATAATTTTTTCTTACCTCAGATTCTAATAGTGTGTCTCTGTACCACGAGGCACACATTCTATGGGTGTGTCTTTGTAACAGAAGGGGCAATGTAATTTTTCAATGATCATATTTTTATCATTACGGCATATTATGTCATTGTGTCTTCGTACCAAAGGCACATAATCTACCAGTGTGTCTCTTTTCCATTAGGGGCTATGTTAGTTAAAAGGAATTAGAGATGAGAATATACTTACGAAGAAACTTATGCAGAAATCAATAAAATTATGCAGAAATCAATAACACAAAAACTTATAATCATTAAACAACATTTAACCTTTCTTTGAGTGAGAGAAAAAACCTTACACTCTAAAGCACATTTAATATATTATTTAGCAACAATACATTACAAAGTCTTCTTGTTCTCAAGAAGAGTGTTCCTTATTAGCATAAGGATTCCAAAGAATTTTGGCAATGTAACATTAAGTCAAAATTTACATTATAATTTTCTCCAACCCTAGCATTTAATAAATAGGCATAACAAAAGTTATAAATCATTTATGGTTTTCCACTTGTGCATTCTAGAAACCACTTGCAATTAATTGACCAATTGTTGTTGCTTAGTATTCATTACTTACCAATGAACTACATTTCTTTTGTGCCACTACTTAGCAGTTATTCCCTATCTGCATTTATTCCTTACTCCACTATAATACTACAAAGTGTCTAACACACATGTCCCAACATTCTTCCACTTGTCATATACCTTGCAAGGGTATAAGGGAGAATGCATCAAACTGCAAGCTAATTGGTAGGGGCCATAAGGCTCATAGACTCACAACATCGCTTGAGTTTATTTGTGCTCATTGATTTTATCAATGCATCTACAACTTTTTGTAAAGTGTCAACTTTCTCTAGTATCACCTTTCCATCCTCTAGTGTGCCTCTACCATATCCCTAACGAAATGGAAAATTAGATATCAATATGTTTTGTTTTTGCTTGAAATGTAGGGTTATGGATGAGACAAATGTCATTGTTACCATCACATTGAACTATAATAGATCTTTGAATTAACCCTACTTATAAACATAGTTTCGTAAGTCGAATGACCTTCTTACATGAATGCGTAGTTTCCATATACGTTTCCTTTGCAATGAACAAAGTGACCATATCTTGTTGGTTTCTCCTTCGATTTACTACCCCACCAAAAAATCAAAACATGTATCCGCTCATAGATCTCTTTCTATCTACATCCCCTGCCCAATTAGAATCAGCATAACCTTGTAAATCCATAGTGTGTGGGTCCCTTGAAACATCACTATGATAGAAAATTGAATATTCAAAAGTACCTCACAAATACCTGAAGACCTTCTTTACTGCAACCCAATGTCTGCATCTAGGTTTAGCCACAAATTGACTCAAGACTCCCATTGCTTAGGCAATTCCTAGTCTAGTACAAACCATAACATACACCAAAATACCAACTATACTAGCATAAGGAACAAAATGCATATCCTCCATATTTATAGGTGTTGTATGACACTGCTCAACTGAAATCTTAACTTCCATAGAAATCATAAGTTTTCAAAACACTCAATGGTTTGCAATTTTCCATGCAAAAATATTGTAGCGTGGATTTTACATACTTACTCTAGTTCAACCAAGGCTTTCCATTTTCTCTATCTATCACAATATCAATTCTAAGATATGTTTTGCAATCCTCAAGCCCTTCATATCAAATTGTGTTGAAAGATGATACTTGAAATCATGAATCACGTTATTGTTGTTACCAAATAATAACATCATCTACTTATAGAATTGTAGCATAGAAATAACCACCATGATGTTTGTAATAAACATAATGATCTGATTTGGATCTCATAAATTCCAATCCCAACACAAAGAATCAAAATTTTGATACCACATTCTAGGAGACTATTTGAGACCATATAAAGACTTTTTTAATTTTCAAACAGATAAATCCTTACCTTTTCAATGCAGTGCTTTGGTTGTGTCATATAGATCTAATCTTACAAGTCATCATGTAGGAATGTTGCTTTCACATCCATCTATTCTATCTCTAAATCAAAAGTTGCTACTACAAATAATAGGAGCCTAATGGATGTTAAATTAGAACCTGATAAAAAATATATAACCAAAGTATATCCCCTCAACCTGGGAATATCCTTTTGCAACCAAATTTTCCCTTTTCTTTTCAACATTGCCATCTAAATTGATCTTCTTTTTAAATACCCATTTACATCCAATATATTTTCATCCATTAGGAAATAGTACCAAGTCTCATGTATCATTCATTTTAAGTGAAATCATTTCCTCATCCATGGTTAATCTCTAAGACTCACTATCTTCCATCTCTATTGCATCTTGCACAATTCTAGGCTCATCAGTATTAGAAAACAAATAAAATATGCATTTGAAATCAAACCAACTATAATTATATTTGTCTGGTTTCATTCTTACTGGGTGAACCTCCTTAAAGTTTGAGGTGGATTTTCTTCCTCCTCTTCCAAATTCTCTTAAGCCTCCTTCTCGTCAAATTGATCATGAATTTCTTATTCATTTTCTGGTTCATATTTCTCAGTCGTAGGTGGTAGTTGAACCATTGAAATCTCATCATCTTCTTGTGTTACCATTGTGGGAAAAGGTTTTACTGCTTTGAAAATAACATTCTTGCTATACAAAAAATTTCCATCCTTAGGATACCAAAGCTTGTACCCTTTCATACCAACACCATAGCCTATGAAGATACATTTCACAACCTTGTTGTCCAACTTCAACCGCTTCTCCTTAGGAACATGAACATACACCTCACAACCAAAAACATGAAGATGCTAAAGTGAAGTCTTCTTTCCCATCTAGACCTCCATAGGGGTCTTACCCATAAGAGCTAATTCAGGAGACCTTTTAGTCAAGTAACATGTAGTAGAAACCACCTTTTCCCAAAAATTCTTCTTTAAGCTAGCTCCACTAAGCATACTCCTAGTTATCTTCATCAACATTTTTTTCATCTTTTCTACAACTCCATTCTTCTAGGGGGTATATGGAGTTGTCTTATATCTTTCAAAGTCATTCTCCTTACAAAACTTATCAAAATCTGTAGAACAAAACTCACCACCATTATTAGTTCTCAACACGTTATTCTTCCTACCAATCTAATTTTCCAAGAGAGATTTAAACTTCTTAAACTCACTAAAAACCTCGTATTTTCTTTTAAGAAAATATACATCCTTCTAGAACAATCATCAATGTATGACACATAATACAAAGTCATAGAAATTGAAGGAACTTTAACTAGACCAAATACATCAATATGAATTAAGTCCGATGACCTAGAAGATTTATGAGAACTAGAATAAAATTGAACATGGTTATGTTTTCCATATATGCAATACTTGCAAAAATCAAATTCAGGAGCACAATCATTCAATCCATCAACAATTTTTTTTTTGTTTTTCAAGGCTCATAGGTCATTCTCACCTATATGGCCCATTCTTTTTTGTCGTGGCATTGTCTTCTACGCAGGGAACTTGCTTTCTAAAGCAAGAGCTTGTTTAGGCACCCAAAAATCATGACCATATATAAAGTAGATATAGGTTCTGATTGTGAAGGTGTAAATCCTATAGATATCTCCATTGCACAAATTGAAGAACTATTACACTGAATAGTGTAGGCATCAAGCTAGAATAAAGTGCCCACACAAACACCCTTAGCAAGAACCATAGCTCCTCAAACCATCTCAAACCCTTTGCTAGAGAAAACATTCTAGAAACCCACATCATTAAGTGTGCTTACTAGTAGTAGGTTTCATGCTAGAACCGAAATGTGTAAAACTCCATTGATCCTTTTTACTCTTCCATAAGGGAATTTGATCACAAATCTACCATGACCAACTATGTTGATAGACGAGTCACCACTAAGGTATACCATCCCACTATAATATTTCTCATACACTGAAAACCAATGCTAATGGGAAGTCATATGGAAGGAATCTCCAAAGTTTATCAACCATGCACTTTGCCAATGCATGGGTTTACAAAGATGCAACAAAGGCAAATCCACCATTCTCTTGAGAAAATTTTTAGACTCGTCATCAGAATCATTATTTTCCTTCTTATTCTTCTTTTTCTCTTCCTTGTAGTATATTTTGAAATGCCTAACTTTGCCACAGTTCTAATATTTTTCCTTGGACTTTCCAGGAGATTTATGTCTCCCATGAGATTTGGATCTACCATCTTCTCTCTTCTTTCATTTCTCCTTAGATATTCCATGAACAACCAAGGCCTCATTTGTGAATTCAAAAATTTTCCACCTCACTTCCTATAAGAGTAAAGAAACCATGACCTCATCAAAGACTATTGTCTTTACAATACTTCCAATGGCCATTGCCAGGTTGTCCCATGAATATGACAAAGAACAAAAAATGGTCATACATTTATCCTCCTCATCCATATTCACTCCAACTGAGATCAACTGGGTCACAATAGTATTAAATGCATTCAAGAACTTGGTTACAAAATCACCATCACCCATTTTAAAGGCAAACAACTTTTTCCACATAAATTTTTTATTAATCATGGATTTAGCCCAATACAAATCCCCCAACTTCTTCTAGAGAATTGTTGTGGTTTTTTCTTCATAAATTTTCAATAACACCAAATTGGCCAAACAAATCCTGATAAGGTTTCTTGTCTTTCTCTCCAACATCATTCACTTTTCATATTTCATATCAACAGGTTTGGTTCCAGATACTGCAACCCACATATTTTGATCTACGAGAAAATCCTCCATCTTGAGCTTCCACAACTCAAAGGTAGTGCCATTAAACTTCTTCGTTTCTAATCTAGACATGCTTTCCATGTCCCCATGTGTAAGAATATTTTCTTCTACGTAAGATACCACATTAAGCTTACGTAGATTTTCTTCTACATAAGCTTTCATTTGGTGGTCGGGATGATACCAAATGAAAGGAAGAAAAAGTGAAAAATATGCTTCCTACAAGAATTAATGAGAGAAAAATATGCATAACTTAAAGAAATAGAGTTGTAATGAAACAACACATAAAAAATAGACAACGATTTCCTGGGGAAAACCTTTGCGAGAGAAAAACTCCACACTCTAAAGCACATTCAATGTATTATTTAGCAACTAAATGGTTACAATAAATTACAGAGTCTATGTGCTCTCAACAAGAGTATTTAGCAATAGCATGAGGATTCTAAAGAAATTTTGGCAGTTAAAACTCACACTCTAATTTTCTCCAACCTTAGTATTCAATAAATAGGAATAAAAAACACCATAAACCGTTTATAGGTTTCCAATTCTACATGCTAAAAATCATCAACAATTAATTGGTCAACTATTGTTGCTTAGCATTCACTGCCTACTAGTGATACAACTTTTACATTTATTCCCTGCTCTACTAAGAACTGCAAGGTGTATAACACCCTTGTCCCATCACTAGTATAATAATTTGGTAAGAAGACTATGTTAAATATCTCAAGGTGTATAACATCCATGTCCCAACTCTAGTAATATTTCATTCATTGAAGTGGTGATTGCCCATGTGACAAAAGCATTTGTTATGTTCTCACGTGTTTAATATTTTGGGAGAGGTTTAAGTATAGTTATCGCATATTATTTCACTTAAAGAAGCACATAATTTGTTTCACTTAAAGAATCTTCCCTCCCGAGTTACCTTTCCGACAGGTCCTTCGACGGTGAGGTTTTAAATTTCTGGCCAATCCATAACTCTGGTCAATTTTCTGAGCATCTGGGTTGGTTTAAAATGGGGAAAAACCCTGGGGTAAGGTTTTTAAATGCATGGATTCAGACTACCCTTGAAACTTAGGCTACCCATGAAAATCTGGACAGATTTAGGCCCTTTTTTTCCTGAAAAGCGGGTCTGTTTACTCCCGAGTTAGCCTACTCCAATTCTATGAAGGGGAGGAAAAATCAAGGAAACCAAAACGCATGAAACATTATTTTTCATGCTTGGAAACTATCTTGTTGTACTTGGATCATGCAAGAGTACATTAATTTCTCTTGGGAATTAAAATTGGTATTGGCCACTTAAAGTGATTGACTCCATGTGTTGGAGTGTGTACATATGATGTACTTATGTATGCTCTTCTAAAGGGATATGCATGTGAAACCGTTAATCCATTTGAGTTGTATTAGAATTGTGATTTCCAATTAAGCTATATGTTTGGGCATAGGAGGTGGTGTAATATGGGAAATCTTTATTTGTATTTATCCTTCAAAGATTTGTCAATTTTGTTTTTAGTCTTGAAGGCCTTGTTAATAGTGTGTTAAGGGAGAATTTTACAAAGTTGAAACTGTTCAAATAGATTCAAGGAGTTAAAAGTAATATGTTATTAATGATGTTCATTGTTAGATTTGTTTCATGAGAGAAGTTGTTCCATGTTTAAGGAGTTGCAACATTTATTTTTCTAGTGGATCAAATTTGTTTTAGTCTTGAAGTCCTTATTAATAGTCTATTGAGGAAGAATTTCATAAAGTTGAAATAGATTCAAGGAGCTTGAAGTAATTTGTTAGTGATGATGTTCATTGCTAGATTTGTTTCATGAGAAAGGTCGTTTCATGTTTAAGGAGTTGCAACAATTATTTGTCTAATGGGTTATATTTTGGTTGGTGTTGTTTAAGTTTTAAAATTTTTATATAAAATATTAGTGACTGTTTGAAATCCTTATATAAATTATTATATGTGTTAAAATAATTGATTAGCTATCAACATAAAATGGGTTTAGTTTTTAGAATAGTTAATAAAAAAATTCAAGAGAATTCAATATAATTTATTAAAAAATTATTAAACCCCCACACACATATACATATATAGTAAATGGCTATATTCTTTTATATATATTTAAAGTTAAACCAATTGATAATAGATGTCAAGATTTTATAATCGCAAATATCTTCCATTTCAAGGGAGGTTGTGTAAGATGACAAGAAAAATATCAAAGACAAATGTACATCACTTGACTTTATTTCTTCTTAAATCTCAATTGGTTATTGGAAGTCTTAGTTGGTGGCGGTTAAGTCCGGTAGTAGTGAAAATAATGGTGTTTTGTTATGGGATTTAATAAATGGAGAACGAAGAATGATTGATGTGTTTGGTGTTTATAATAATAATAATAATCTATTTTTAAGGTCACGGCCAAGCTAGACACCAAATTGGTGTATGAGACCTCCTATGCCTAGTGATTTTACTGGCAAAGTCTACGGAGGTATACATACCCTACCCTCCTCTGGATTTGAACATGTGACCTCTTACGAGGAAACACATGTTCTTAACTATTAGGCCCACTCAGATTGTATATATATAAATATAATTTAATCATATAATTTTTTTTTGTAATTTAATTATTTCAACTATATTATATATTATTAATGGCGAGTTTAAATCATAGTTGAGTTTGAATTCAAATTCGATACGATAAGGAATGGTAAAAATTCAAAGAAAAAATTCTATGGCTATTCCAATCAAATTTTCTTATTTTTTACGAATTTAACCAAATTTGACAACTATGGTTTAAATAGGGTTAAGAACCCTAAATTGCACTATTGTAAAACATGGGAATCCCATGAGTATGAAATGGAGAAGGTTACCTATTACACATGTACGTATTGAGAACATTGCATGTAGGTTAGAGAAATGGATAATGGCCAAAAAATCTCTCGAATGGACGAGGCCAGTATTTGAACTTAAGTTGATCAAATAAAGTGGAGGACCTAAAAAGTGGTGTTGAAGATGTATGGATTTATGCACTCTTATCCAAGGAATAGCCAAAAATTCATTTATATTGAAGTTCCCCTCTCTCGACCATAAAATTGCTAGAATGATACAAACATTTTTATAGACTACATGAACACACTTGCTTCACAATACTACCAGCGTTATACATTCAAACTTCTCAGCCTTTTGACATAACTACTATGTAGAAAGTTCAATAGTGGTGTTAGTCCTTGAACTTGTTCATGACTTCCCATTTTCAAAAAACCATGTTTTACCATGCTTTGTTTTCTGAGGTTTCCTATACTTATCTCTTTATTACTTTGTGGTGTGTTTTTTCTTTGTTTGAATTTTTTTTGCATTTGTTATTGGTAAGATAAAATTGAATTTTAGAGAATTTGAGGGTCTTCTATTAGATTTGGAGAAAAAATTTGAATTTTATCCAAAGTTTAGAAAAGAGACAATGTCGCTACAAGAATGTCGCCATTCTTGTAGCACCTGTTTTCATCATTGATTTAAACATGTTTTGTCCCAAAAACCGTGTTAACACTCAGCGATTGTTCAAAAGATCGTGTAGAGAATCATGCATTGGTGATAACTCTTGTTTAAATGATGATTCGATACAAGGGCTCATTTTAATAAACACAAGTGTACACCCGTTGGTACATCCACCAAAACTAGGGTTTGGTCATGATCTAGAGCATATAATGATATAATTTTGAATTTTTTACGACCCTAATATCATTTTGCAGTCGAGGAAACCTCTCTATACCACTTACCTGTGCAGGAAAGTTCTAAAATCCATCAAACCAGAACCCTAGCATTTGCAAGTTGACATAGATCAAAGTCACAGTAATGGCACCAAAGAAAAGTGGTTTGGTTAATCATTTGGAACCGATAGGGGGAGAATTGTTGGAAGCATATCCTGAGATTATGCAAAAATTCATCAATGTCGGCTGGCTCGAATTCTGCTACACTTTTCAGGGATACCACGAGGAGGTTTCAATGTTGTTTGCACAAAACTTCGATGGTTTCAAAACTCATGTAGGGAATGTCGTGATTTAAGTAACAGAGCATTCAATTGGGGCATCATGTCATTTAGTACCAGTAGCAGGTGAGAGATGGTGGAAAAAGAATCAACTTCCTGTTGGTTCCTGCAATCAGTTTTTAGTCCCAAAACATTATGATCTGGACTGGAGTCAAGGAATACTGAGAAAATGGTTAAAGGAAAGATGTAAGAGTGTTTTGGAAATAGTCAGGAAGTATATAACCTGTGAGGGAAGGTATTCATATGTTCACCGCTACCATATCAGACTTTTTATTCATTTAAATGCAGATGTAGAGATGAGTTTACCCTTTTATTTGTTAAGTTTGACTAAAATGTCTAAAAGGGTACATAATTATCCTGCAACTGATCGTAGAAGCTTATTTCATCAAGGTATGATAAATATGTTGGTTTTGTATGCATTGAGAGAGGTTAAAGTGACATGGAAGAAATTGCTAATCTCTTTATGGCTTGATGATCAAGATACAAAATAAAACAAACTTGAGGCTTCAATAAAGAAAGGCGACACTTCGAAAGGTTCTGCGAAAATGAAGGAAATATCCCCTGTAGCTAGAAGAACTAGATCAAGTAAAACGAAGCTGGAATTTTAGCAGGAAGAAGATATCAAGCAGGAGCATGAATCCTCTACCTCTAAATAGAAAATTACAGGTTTTGATAGGATATATACGAGGAGGAGGGCCAAACAAAATATTGAATTGTAATAAGTAAAATCTGAAGTAGAAATCAATGATACACCTCTTGAAGAATCTCCACAGGTGAAGCATAGTAAAAGAGGTAAAGGAAATCAACCTATAACTTATCCTAGCATGCCCAAGAATAGACCAAAAAACAAGTTTAGGATGAATTCTAAAGCTACTTTTAAACCATCTCTCAAGAAGATAACTTAATCATCATAGATGAGGATGTAGCTGAGGAGGTTCTCAAAAAGACTGCAAAAGGGAAGAAACAACTCCCACAACCTGACATAGAATATTCTCATTCAGAGGAAGACCCTACATATGTTACATAAATGTATGACCTACCAGAATTTGATATACAAGAAATACAGAGTTCATCTAAATCTACAGAAAATAAGACATTTGAAAGGTCATCTTCAAAGGAAATTATTAAAGGATCACCCTCTCATGAACACAAATATGAAATGAGGCCCAGAAAGCCCAAAATCTCCATTGATCTCAAGAGACCCGCATCTGAGGAATATTATAGTGGATGCCAAGAAGGAACAGGGGATGTATCAACAAAGAAAAAGATTAAAAAATTGCAGGCAGTCATCAAGAAGCTAAAGAAAGAAAATCAAGCCCTAGAGTTATGGAATACCAAATTGTAGAACAAGGTCCAAAAACTAAAATCAAAGAACAAAGAGCAATGTGAATTATCCAAAAAGGTCAGGAAGATGAATACCAAGCTATATTGGAACAATGTAGTCCTCAAAACTAAACTGAAGGGCCACTCCTCTACTCCACAATGAAATTATCCAAGCCATTTCAACATACAATTTTTATTTTTGTCAACGGGGACGATGGTTGTTGATGTACATACATGCAATGAACTGGAAATTTTGTTTCAGTATCTAGAACCTCCAGGTTGTCTTAAAAAGATAGTTTTTGATATAAGTCTTACAAAAGGTCTTCACTACTACACTGGAGTAATATATGAATTTGTTTCTAAGGGCAACACACATGTTGGTTCCATTGCATGTGGGGAAGAATACAAAAATGGAACTTGTGCAATACAGAAAGAAGTTTTGTTGGTGGACTTTAGTAGCCTTATTTTAGCAGATTGAAGTAGTTCGAACAACAAAGGTCCTTTTTCAACTATATTTTTTATCATAACCCCTAAAACCTATATCTTCCCCTAAAACTTCTATATCTTCCCCTAAAACCTATATCTTCCCCTAAAACCTATAATTAAAAATGGACCTTTTCAGTAGTGGGGCCTGGATTTCATTGGTGAAATCCACCCACCCTCTTCTGGGAAACATAAATGGATACTCATAGCTATTGATTATTTTACAAAATCGATTGAGGATGTCCCTATAACAAATGCAACAAACAAAGTCATCATGAGCTTTCTAGAAGGAAATATTCTCTCGAGGTTTGGATGTCCCAAGAAGCTTTACAGATAACACTCAAGAATTCAAGTCTTCTTCCATGGTTGAATTTTGCAGAAAATACAACATTAAATTGTCACACTCCACCCCACATTACCCTCGGGGGAATGGATTAAACAAGTCCTTGAACAAAAGTCTTGTCAGAATCATGAAGAAATTGTTAACAAAGAATAAAAGGTCATGAGACTCCAAACAAAAGTTTTCTTTATGGGTTGATAGAATCAACACTAAGAAATCAATTGGAACCACTCCTTTTTCGCTAGTTTATGGGACAAATGCCATCCTTCCATCTCAACTTGGTTTTCAAGTATTAAAATTTCTACAAGAAGGGTTGGAAGAACCAAATGACATTCAAAGGAGAATTTTCCAGATCATTGAAGTTCAACAGAAAAGATAAAGGTTGAATGATGAATCGGAATCCTTTTAGAGCAAGGTCAAGTCATCATTTGATAAAAAGACCAAAAATGACAGTTTTAAAGCATGAGATATTTTGTTGAGGTGGGATTCTAGAAGAGAGGACAAATCCAAGCACGGTATGTTTGACAATTTATGGTTTGGTCCTTTGAAAATAGCCAAGGTGCTGGATAACAATACTTTCCTCTTGCATAATTTGGATGATACTAAAATCATTGGTGGCCTAGTAAATGGGCGATTTTTGAAATACTATTTATGTTAGCAATCAGAATGTTTTAGCCTATACATAGTTTTCAGTTGATTTAGTGTGTTTAAGTAGATCAAATAAAGACTCCAAGCCCAATGGGGACACTAGTGTACATTATTTCTTTATTTTGATAGTTCAGTATGAAAAATTGATATGAAATAAAGCAGGGATCAAAGTAGTTGGAAACATAAAAAAGGTGGATATTCAAAACCAATAAAGTGAGAAAGGAAGGCATTGGTCTGCATAGTTCTTAATGTTTTATCATAAAAAATTACCCCCATAAGGAGCCATTGTTAGTCCTTGAACTTGTTCATAACTTCACATTTTCAAAAAACCATGTTTTACCATGCTTTGTTTTCTTAGGTTTACTATACTTATCCCTTTATTACTTTGTGGTGTGTTTTTTCTTTTTTTGATTTTTTTTTGCATGTGTTATTGGTAAGAGAAAATTGAATTTTAGACAATTTGAGGGTCTTCTATCAAATTTGGAAGCAAAATCTGAATTGTATGCAAAGTTTAGAAAAGAGACAAAGTCACTACACGAATGTCGTGATTCTTGTAGCACTTGTTTTCATCATTGATTTAAACATGTTTTGTCCCAAAAATCATGTAAATAGTAAGAGATCGTTCAGAAGATCGTGTAGAGAATCATGCATTAGTGATAAATCTTGTTTAAATGATGATTCGATAAAAGGGCTCATTTTAATAAACACAAGTGTACACCCATTAGTACATCCACCAAAATTGGGGTTTGGTCACGATCTAGAGCATATAAAGATATAATTTTGAATTTGTTACCACTTACATGTGAAAGAAAGTTCTAAAATCCATCAAATTGGAACCCTAGCATTTGCAAGTTGATAGAGATCAAATTCAGAGTAATGCACCAAAGAAAAGTGGTCTGGTTAATCGTTTGTAACCTATAGGGGGTGAATTGTTGGAAGCATATCTTGAGATTATGCAAAACTTCATCAATGCATGTTGACTCGAATTTTTCTATACTTTCCAGGGATACCACAAGGAGGTTTCAATGTTGTTTGTACATAACTTCTATGGTTTCAAAAATCATGTAGGGAATGTCTTGATTTATGTAACAAAGTATTCAATCTTTCCAACATGTCGCTTACCAGTAGCAGGTGAGAGATGGTGGAAAAAGAATCAATTGCCTGTTGGTTCCTACAATCAGTTTTTAGTCCCAGAACATCATGATCCGGAATGGAGTCAAGGGATACCGAGAAAATGGTTAAAGGAAGAATGGAAGAGTGTTTTGGCCATAGTCATGAAGTATATAACCTATGAGGGTAGGTATTCATATGTTCACTGCTGCCATATCAAATTTTTTATGCATTTAAATGGAGATGTAGAGATGAGTTTACCCTTTTATTTGTTAAAAAGTTTGACTAAAATGTCTAAAAGGGTACATAATTATCCCACAACTACTCGTAGAAGCTTATTTCATCAAGGTATGATAAAGATGTTGGTTTTGTATGCATTGAGAGAAGTTAAAGTGGCATGGAAGCAATTGTTAATCTCTTTAGGGTTTGATGATCAAGATACAAAACAAAACAAACTTGAGTCTTCAACAAAGAAAGGAAACACTTCAAAAGGTTCTGCAAAAATGAAGGAAATCGCCCATGTAGCTAGAAGAATCAGATCAAGTAAAAGGAAGCTAGAATTTCAACAGGAAGAAGAAATCAAGCTAGAGCTTGAATCCTTTGCCTCTAAACAAAAAATTACAAGTTTTGACAGGATATATATGAGGAGGAGGGATAAACAAAAGATTGAATTGCAAGAAGTAAAATATAAAGCAGAAATTGATGATACACCTGTTGAAGAATCTCCACAAGTGAAGAAGAGTAAAAGAGGTAAAGGCAAGCAACATGTAACTTATCACAACAGGCCCAAGACTAGACCAAAAAACAAGTTCAGGCTGAATTTTAAAGTTATTTGTAAACCATCTCTCAAGAAAGATAACTTAACCATCATATATGAGGATATAACTAAGGAGGTTCTCAAAAAGAATGCAAAAGGGAAGAAACAACTACCACAACTTGACATAAAATCTTCTCATTCAGAGGAAGACCTTACATATGTTACAGAAATGTATGACCTACCAGAATTTGATATACATGAAATACAAAGTTCATCTAAATATGCAAAAAAGAAGACATTTGAAAGGTCATCTTCAAAGGAAATTATTAAAGGATCACTCTCTCATGAACACAAATATGAAATGATGCCCAAGAAGTCCAAACTCTCCATTGATCTCAACATACTTGCATTTGAGGAAGATTATGGTGGATGCCAAGCATGAACATGGGATGAGTAAAAAATTGCATGTAGTCATCAATAAACTAAAGCAAGAAAATCAAGCCCTAGAGTTATGAAATACTAAATTGCGGTCCAAAAACTAAAATCAAAGAACAAAGAGCAACATGAATTGTCCAAAAGGACCAGGAAGATGACTACCAAGCTATATTGGAACAATGTAGTCCTCAAAACTAAACTGAAGGGTCACACATCTATTCTACAATGAAATTCTCCAAGCCATGTTAACATACAATCTTGATTTTTGTCAACAATTGTTGATGTACATACATTCATTGACTGGAAAATTTGTTTCAGTATAAGTTGTCTAAACAAGAAATTTTTTTATCTAAGTCTTACAAAAGATTTTGACTACTACAATGGAGTAATATATGAAGTTGTTTCCAAGGGAAACACATAGGTTGGTTCTACTGCAGCTGGAGGAAGAATACAAAAATGCAACTTGTGCAATACATAAAGAAGTTTTGTTGGTGGACCTTAGTAATCGAGCAACAAAGGTCCTTTTGCAACTATATTTTTGATCATAACCCTATGGAGACTCGAGGATTAGCTCTTAACACATCCACCTTCCAAAGAGTTGCAACGACCTTTAAAAATCAAGATTTAGTCTAAGAATCGAGTCTTTTCCTTAAAAGAATAGATGTTTGGATTATAATGCAATGAATGCAATATAATATGTTTTCTATGTGTTAGCCAAGAATCAAGACTAAAACATAATTTTATCTAGATTATAGGATCTATTGTAACCAATTCTGGGCATAAAAGTGAGATTTGTTGAGAGAGTTTGAGTTCTTTGATTGTAAAGCTTGGGACCTATTACATTTTATTACATTTTATATTTAATGGAAAATGATATTTTGATGGTTAGATTATCTTTTTTTGTCTTTTATTCTATCTTGTCTTACTTAAATGCATGTGTATTTTTGTAAAGCATTTGATATATTTTTTTTATGTTTGAATGATAATAAATATTTTGCTGATTGTTTACTCATTAAAGGATTAATTAGCAATTTTTTTTCGTTTCATGTTAAATTTTCTTATCTAGCTAATGAGATTGAATACTATTGACTAAATAAGTGTTATTGGAATTTGTTTTTGTAGTCAGAAATTGAAATTGTCTATTTCATTTACTAATTAATCTATAAACCAATCCAAAATCCAAAATAAACCTACAAACATAAAACCATTGCAATAACTGAAGTGCCCTAACTTGCCCTTAGCAGTGAAGAACAACTTTAGGGACTAACAAGTGGAAACCACACACTAATGTGGATCTTCATGAATCATAGGACCTACTGTGTAGTTTTGTTTTCAGATTGGCTATGATGAAGGATCTCTGCGTACTTTATACTCATTTAAAATGTTGTGTAAAACCTCCAAAAAGATAAGCCTGTCACCGTTTTTGTAAAGAAGAAAACATGAGAAGCCAATCAGCCTTCAGGAGAAGAGAAATAAATTCTCTTTCGTACAGGATCACATTGTCTGGTTTAAAACCTCTCTACAGTTAATGACGGGCCGGCATTCGCAATCTTGTAGGTGGGCGAGATGGGAATCAGATCCTTTGTTTTAAAGATTAGTCCTGAAGTTGTAATAAATTAACCAGAAACAATTTAACCTCCTACCAAACATGAATACTCTTTACTTGGTTGATAAATTTCAATTTTGTGAAAAAATAAAAAAAATGCTTCATAGAGAAACGGTGGAATTTACATATAATCAATTTAAAAAACATTTAACGAATGCACTTTGAGAGCACTTACATGGAAGAAACATAAACTTCAAAGTCTAAGAGACAAATCTAATTTAGTGGCGTCCCATTGCTTCTCGTCAACAGATTCGCTCAGGGAAGAAAATAATACTGGTCCTCCTCCGGATTTATCCGATTTCTCTCGATTTCCAGCCCAAACTAAGGAATTGGCTGCCTCTGGAAATTTAGGCTTGCTCGACACCAGCCAGTTGTCCATCGGAGAGCAGTGGTCGAACTTTGAATCCGTTATAACGCTAATATCATGTGATACCAGAGGTTTTAAACAATATCCAGAGCGTACACCCAAAAAACCATTTTTAACGCCAAAAGACGTACCGGCAGAGATGCTATTTGTCTGTGAATTAGAATTCGAAAGCGGATACGATTGCGGACAAGCCGTTCTCTGTGCTTTTTTAGTAGCCTTCGAGCGTTCTCGTTTATGGGCGTTTTGGTGACCTCCCAAGGCTTGAGAACTGTAAAACTTTCTGTCGCAGTAATAGCAAGAAAACAAGCGTGATACTGGATAGCTTTCAGAGGGAACACAATTATTGTCAGAAAGATTTGTGCGAAGCTCTATTTTGTTGCTACTTAGCCCAGAAATTGTGCCCAGGGGCATGCTAATGGAATCCTGGGAGGGAATTGGAAATGATCGTACGTTGCTTTCTTTGAATATCTGATCCGCTTTTCCAGCAGGATTAATATGATGGGCATAACTATCTGCGGTATGAATTTTGTCGCCATCAAGCACGCCACTAAAACCAGAAGGCAATTGATTGCAACTATAAAGGCTCAAATCCAATGAGATCTCTGATTTCTGTATGGAACTAGGTGAAGAAACCATTTCCGCAGCCATGTCCGAAAATACAGTTTGATTGATCATGCCGACTACTGGCTTCATATATGATTGTTGATCAAAACTAACAACTTGTATAAGAAAAAGCAACAGGAGCTAAAATAGTTTGAATTGAATTATAACCTCTCGTACTATGAGGAACCGTAGCGTAGCGTCCAAGTTAAGTTCAATGTACAGGAGACGTCTGATAGATGCAAATGAAAAGTCGAAAAGGACCGAGTTTTGTCTATTGTTGAGTCTTCTCTATCTTGTCGTCACCCTTACGAAATCAAGTGGTCCGGAAAGACCAGATTGTGTAATATGTCTTCCAGAACACTCAGGAAATTACGAGGAACAACAGATTTGCATTGAATTGACGAGGAGAATACTTGTTCATACACGGACATTTCCCTATCTGCCATATCCAAGTCTCCTCACCGTAGGTGAACAATCATCAACCAACCAAGCGACGACTCTGAGAGTTTATTATTATGAAGCCGTCAAAATCGTTTTCTCTCGAATGTTCTTTCCTCGTTGGTAGCTAGCCCTAACTTGTACTTGTGTTAAGTCGGCTGTTTCAGTTAAATTTTTGGGCATGAATCAGGTCAGATTTTCAAGGGTAGTTTGAGTTTTATATGCACCAAAGTTGTGTTAAGTCAGCTGTTTCAGTTAAATTTTTGGGTATGAATCAGGTCAGATTTTCAAGGATAGTTTGAGTTTTATATGCATCAAAGTTTTATGTATTTTAGAATTTTACTTCAAAAGTTTTGTTCCATTTTAAACCAAACCATATTCTAAAAAATTCATCAAGATTCTGAATTGACAGAAAATTTGAAAGTGTCCAAAAAAAAATATAAGTAGAGAAAGAAGATTGCTTCCAGTTAACCCACTCCTACTGTTTAATCCTAATGGGTCCACGTGCAAAACATGTTGATTTTGCCAAAGAAATATCATAAAAAATACAACCTCCATGACTTGAAACATATCTGCTTTGCTGTAATATCCTTATCTGTCAAAACACGCTCTGTTGGGTATGTGGGGACGGGGATATTGGCCGTCTAATGGTTGCGAGGGAGAGTGACTTAATTAGTACGACAAATTCAATCTTATTTGTTTGAGAGTCTATTTATGGGTAAAGTTTCTATTTATCCTTTATTAAAAAATTCGGAGATGCAAGTCTCTGCATAACTTTGACTTTGTACAAAAATCGCTGTTGGATTTGACTTTGTACAAAAATCCCTGTTGCATTTGATCAAGAATTTTGAAAGAAATGGATTTGTACATTCATTAATTTACTCGATTCTTAAATCAATTCGTCCACCAACCTCAAATCGGATTTGCCAGCTCCAAGAAATAGACATAGAAAAACGTGTGGTTTCATATGTAATTTCGCTGTGCCCGACGTGAACGAGATACAGACTCCTTCCACATTCCGTCGGCTCCACGTCTCAGCGACATGTAAGGAATAATACGTTATATGAATTGACTATGAGAAGTGGCGGCAGTCCTCAAGCTACTTGAGACTTGATCACGTGTGAAGGGTATGCTTGGTTTTTTAGACGACTTCTTCATCGTCACGACTCTGCAGACTGACCAATCCACTTGGCGTCGTGTTGAATACTCATTGCATTCGTTATTATTCCAATCCTGCGATGGGTGACTGAGTGATCCAGGACAATAAGTAAACTCGAGTTCATTTTATTGTTAGAAGAAATCATCGTTATCTTCCTAAAGATTACTACAGAGTTATTTTGAAGGTCAGTGTGTGATGTAAAGCGTTCTAATCTTCTACTTGTATCATTTTTAATGGGTCAGATCATCATTTGAAGCGGACATCTAGAAATAGCCCATATGAGCGAAGTCTATTAATTTGTTGAGAATTGTCTGTGTTATTTTCAATTTTGTTTTTAAATTTTAATCTTTAAAATTAGATCTTTAATGAATTAATCTAATATTCAAAGCAATTATGGGAAATTGAAAACTCTGATAATGGCTATCCACCTCTTTCATTGACTCATCATAGTTAAGTTCTCCATTTTGATTGTTTTTGTTATGATTTTTGGGTCATAAATTTTCGGGGTCATTTTGAGACCTTAAATAATATTTTTTAGTGATCTAAAAATGAAGAAGACTTGTATTCTTGAAAATATTTGCAAGTTAAATTTTATGTGTTAAAATGCAAATGGATCAACTTTGCAACACAACTTAAATAGGATTTACTCATTCAAGATGCATATAAACAGCAGCAGAAACAGTGAACAGAAAACACATAACACAACAAATGATAAAGGAGTTCACCCCTCTCTTGGGCTACATCTCCTGGTCCAGCTTCTAATGGATCATTTGTATTATTTGCTCAAAGTGCTCAAAAATATGCTTTACAATGCTCAAATTGCTAAATAGACTGCTCCAATGGATTCAGAACATCCAAATACCCCTAGCTGGGCTTTTTCGGCACCTCGTTTGGCCAAAAATTGAAGAAGATAGGCTTCCTGGAAGTCCCCCCTTCAAACTTGCTATCTCTGCATCTACAAAGCGCACCCTTGTTAGCTCAACCTAACCCAAACGCATATTTAAGCATAAAAACTTAGCACGGGACGCAACCGCGCGAACCATACAAACTGTAGGACAGTTACGGGCGCACCTAGCTCCTAACCGTCAAGGGCAAGGTTGTATGACCCATGCGACCGCGCACTAGCATAAACATAGGCTCCCGTTCCATATGCCAATGGTCAAAGGCCAAATGGCGGGTCGTTTATATAACCGTTGGAACAAACACAACCGCGCGCGCCCCCGAATGGTATAGCGTTGGGTCATATATAATACAATGTGCGACCAAGGGTTGGGGCTAAGTCTTGGCCCGGTCGCGCCCCAAACTAACACATATGCAAACATTTAAATATATTTCGCCATATATATTACAAGGAACAACTAGTGGCGCGCCGGTTGGCAGCTCTTGCCAAGTCTTTCCCCTCTGCCCGGATGTCGCGGGGTCGACTCCGGCCAACGACATAATTTTAAACCAATAAATATATGACACGTGGCGGCCATTGACTGGGCCACGTGTTGTCATCCCGTTCGCTGCAAACATGCCATGTCACATGCCAACTGTTCAAATAATTGTCTGCCACGTGTCGTATAGCCTGCTATGTGTCGTACGGCCTGCCACGTCAGCGTCCATATGGACT
>JASDQU010109578.1:3972-21540 GCA_032191745.1 Picea mariana | reverse complement strand
AATCAAATATGGAGAGTAGTACCCATCGCGAATTGTTCTATCATGATAACAATTACACCAGTTGCAGGAACATCAAACACTTTTTTGGTGCTAGATTTGGAAATGATTCTCTGTTTTTCACGAGGTCAAATTTGGTCATGCCAATATCACTATTGATTATAGTCTCTCTAGTCGACGGTAGAAAAATAATATACATGTGTATTTGAATCATATTTTCACGTTCGAGTCTATTTTGACTCTGGTCAATACTCAACATAACGTGAAATAACGAGGGTCATCCGATCTTGATCAATGGTGGACTCAAAACAATATAAAATGGTTTTGATAAAAGCTTTAGGTCCAAGTTTGTGTTGACTCTAGTCAACTTCCAACAAAACTTGAAATGATTGTGCACTGCCTGATCTAATCAACTGTGGACACAAAACAATATAAGGGTGGATTTGAATTAACTCTTTGGGTTTGTGTCTGTGTTGACTTTGGTCAACTTCCAACCAAACCCGAAATGATTATGGATTGTTTGATTTACTCTCATTCAATCCTCATCGTCCAATACAACCACCACTATATTTGATCCAAGTGGATATTGGTGGCCACCCACCTATTCCAACTGGCTCCTCTTGACAATTTTTAGTTCATCACGTTCTTTTGTACTTCTTTGTAATTTTGGGTTATACACTTCTGGGGTTGTCTGAATCACTACACATCTTCCAGGTGGATAATGGTGGCCTTGCACCTAATCCAATTGGATTATTTTGTATGTTTTCATGTCAACACATCTTTCTGTACTTCCAGGGCCATTTTGGGGCCCTAAACAATGTTTTTTTGGCTTGCCACAGTCAAATTGTAGACGGTGTAAGACACCTGACCCCTAAATACTCTTTTAAGGGATGGGGCGTCATAACTTCGATTTCCTTAACTATCTCAAATCCTAATTCTAGGATCTCCATCGATTTGTTCTCTCCACGAGATTTCTAACTATTGCCACCATACTGAAATTTGAGCTCTAGGTTGCAAGTTAGGGCTTCTCGAAGTTCTTTGGGCGTTCATTGGTTGAAGGCCACATGGTGTCCACATGGATCCATATCATTCGTTCCATCCTCAAACTCCTACATCCATGGAGGAATTCCATCCACCGTCCAATCCAACAACGAGATTTGATATTCATTTGACACATAAGATGTAGGGGAGTTTGGTGTTTGGTGCTTTGGTGTTGAACATCCCTTTTTTCTTATGCACACATTTCCTCTAGAGTCCTTAATTCCCCGACTTCTGAAACGCTTCCACGTAGCTCCTGCCTTCACCACTTTTGGAGCATATTTTCTAACACCTCAAGTCTCTTGGAGTTCCAAACTCCTGAATTCCCGAAGGAGCCCGTAATCCTTCCACGTGGCTTCGGCCTTTGGGCCTTTCAATTTATCCTCGACACCATACTCCAAACCTCTAGAGTCCTGAAGTCCCAGACTCCCAAAGGGTCCATTCTCACAAGTGGTGTTGTACTAGATGTGAAGGAAAACATAGGTGGGTCTCGCATGCTCCTCCCACCAAATGAGTCAAATGGTGAGTGCCGGGTGTGATACACAACTAGGTACAGATGACACGTTCCCCCTTCAGTGGGTGACATGTGTCACATGTTAATCGGATTATAGGGTCTGCAAAACACATTAATCCATGTGACATGTGGCACGGTGATCGTTGTTCCACGCCACCCTAGATGATGTCATGGTGCCATGTAAATTCTCAACTTCGACATTTGGGGGATTCTACCTGCTCCACACTGATTTCCTCTTAGAGTGGGACTTCACTGAAGCATTGTATGTGAGTCCTTCCTTTTGGTTGATCGGACGGTTGAGAGGGATCACGAGGGGTCCTTAGATTGATGATCTGCATTACTTCCTAACTCCGACATTCGGGAGTTTGGCGTGTAGTTTCCATCTTCCTCCCAGAGATCTAAACTCCAAGCTACGCCCAATCTATCATTGCATGCACCTAGCGTTCATGGGGCCAGGATTTAATTCGGCTTGCAGAACTTCGGGGAAACTTGCGCATTCTTTTATTTACACTCTGATACCACCGGATAACTAGACTTCCAGATATCCGTTGATATGTGGACACGCGTCCCTCTACTCTCAACCATCCAGATTAACTTCGCAACTCCAACATTCATGATTTTTTGCGTTAGACCACCTCTATTCTCCCGAAGTGGGACTTCGCCGAAGTACTTAGCGCTACCCCCTCACTAGGTTCGATCTAACGGTTGAGAGAGATATCTAATGGATTTCCATATCCATGATCCTCATCAATTTACAACTCCAGCCTTTGGCTATTTTCGAGGGTTGTGAAGCCATATGTCTTGGAGCTCCGAATTCCTAGAGTTTTGAAGCCAGATTAGCTTCACTCCTTTCAATATTAGCGAAGGGTTTCCAACCATGGGTTGTATGGAACCTTATCGAATTTCAGGGGATACACTCATCTTTTATCCGAGATTTGATTAAGGTAGAGGCACAAGCCCTTGGTCATACAGGTGAAGGATTTGATACAAGGGCCCTACTTCCAACGAATTTAATCTTAGTCTTCCCATGAAGGAATTCGAGAGGTCGACAACACCAAAATAATATGGCTAAACCCATCTAGACTCTTGCACTACAAATTCCATCTTGGGGAAAATTCCCCTTAGGAAATCTCTAGCCAATGAAAAAACCATCACCTATACTTAGACTTACTTACAGAATCACGTCCCATAACTCTCTATCTATTAAACAAAGGCAAAAAGAAGACCATGTAAATATAGTAGTTTACAGAAGCAAATGAGCATTTCTAATAACTATTCAAAAATTGTAAAACTTAACCATAACCACAAACATTCAATCATCACATCCATTTTATTACACAGAGTATGAAAATACTTATCAAAAACTGGAAACCGTGAAGCGACTGCTAAAAGGGATTTCTGTTTCCACCAAACCATAGCCACAACCACAACCAGTCCTAATGGATTTATCGCTAGACACCCTCGAGCTAGACCATGATTCTCCAAGACAAATTATTTCTCCTTTCTCAATGACAGTTAGGGATGGAGGTTACTCTCCTCCTCCCACAGGATCTTGGCAACCGAATTTCCTTGATACCAAGGAAGGAGGTATGTACGAGTACTTCCACAGTTAGTTGTCGACCTCGTTTATTAGCTTGTAGTGAAAAACCTACCCAAGGCTTCTTGTGCCCAGAATGATCATGCTTCTCAGTTTTCCTCTCAACTCCAGAGTTGAAAAACACTCTCTTCTCTTCTGGAGATCGTTTTCTCCACCCTGCTTTCTTGCAGATCTACCTCTATCCCCCGAATCACTTCCTTTATTTCCTTCCTCAACAAGGTTGTTTGGGTCCGAATCCCAAACTCATGGTTAGGTCTGGAAGCCTTATAGATGGGTACCCTACCCCATCTCATCATTAACTCTTGAGGAGTGCCTTCCAACTACCATCCTGACTGGTAATTCATTTTGGGGTCATAGGACTGTTGAGAAATTACATTAAGTAAGGTACTAGTTTGATGAGGGTCATCTCAACCATTCTTGGTTTCCCTCATTATCTCTCTCATAAAATCCATGGTCTATCTTGACAAACCCCCCCCTTTCAACAATTATGCAACACTTATCCATTTTCTATTAATAACAAAAAATACATACATTGACCCTTTTATACAAAGGTTCATCAAATCAAGTATTCACACATATCTAGTCTACCATAGTCTCTGGCCAATTATATTTACATTACAAACTTGGGGAAATAGGGGTATTACAATCCCCTCCCCCTTAAAGGAACACCATCCTTGATGTTCTATCTACTGATGTGCTCTCTATGTACTAAAGTAAAAAAAAATGGATATGCTTGTTTCATGGCATCCTCCATTTCCCATGTAGCCTTATCTAGGCCAAAGTGTTTCCACTGCACCTTGACCTATGCAATGGTTCTATTCCTAAGTGGGGTTTCCTTTCTGTCTATTATGCATTGAGGTTTTGGTAGGAATTCTCCCTCTGGTTCCACCTGAATCACAGACCAGCCAATAATATGATTATAGTCATGTACATATTTCTTTAATAACGAAACATAGAAAACATTATGTGCCTTCACTGCAAGAGGAAGTGCTAGCCTATAAGATACAGGTCCGACTCTATCCAAAATTGCAAAGGGTCCATAATACCAAGGTGCCATCTTGGCACAAGCTCCCATCCTCAAAGATCTTTTCCTGGGTCTAACTCGAAGATACACATGATCCTCTGCTTTGAACTCTCTAGAATTCCTTTTACTGTATGCATAGCTCTTTTTCCTATCCTGGGCTATTTTCATATTTTGTCTGACACAAATTACTTGTTATTCCATTTCCTTTAGCATATCTGGCCCGATTGTAACTATTCCTACTAGGTTGTTCCAATTGATTGGAATGTTGCATTGTCTTCCATAGAGGGCTTCAGAAGGGCTCATTTTTAATGACTCTTGATATCCATTGTTGTAGGAAAATTATACGAGTGGTAGGTAGTATTGCCACTTCTTGGGTTGATGCATTACATGCATCCTCATCATGTATTCCAACACTTGGCTTACCCTTCTCAGTCTACCCATCATTTTGAGGGTGATAGGCTATACTAAAGAGAAACTTTGTTTCAAAACCAACAAACATATATTTCCAAAAGTTTGAAGTAAATTGTGTATCTCTGTCGGATATAATTTCCTTAGGCATGCCATGCAGTCTAAATATCTCTTTCATGAAAATACTAGAAATATCTATTGCCTTGCAAGTTGACTTGATGGGAATGAAGTGATGGTGTCATTCTGTTTGGTTGATTTTGGTAATCCTATGATGAAATCCATGGAGATGGTTTCCCATTTCCATTCATGAATTGGTAGGGGCTGCAACAACCCTGCTGGGTGTCGATGCTCTGCCTTAACTTGCTAAAATTCTAGACACTTAGCTAAGTAATTATCTATTTCCTTTTTCATTCTGAGCCAATAAAATAGTTTCCTAGTGGTCGTGATCATTTTTTGATAACCAGGATGACTATTATATGGTCTTTTGTGTAGTTCATCCATTATGAACCTCTTCAAGTCATCACAATTCGGAAAATACAATCTACCTTTGTAAGTTAGTAGGCCATCATTAAACATATAATAGCCTTCATACTTCAACCTTGTGGGATCTTGCTCTAGGTATGATATCATGGTCTTGAAAAATGCATTTGTTTCTTGTGCATTTTTTACTCTCTCTTTGATGTCTGATTCACTGGCACTTACAACTACCAAGTGAATCACTTTCATACTTCTACTAAGGGAATCAAGAACCTTATTCTCCTTTCCTTTGATATGTTTTATTTCAAAATAAAACTCACTAAGGAGATCCATCCATCTAGCTTGTCTAACATTAAGTTTTGGTTGATCAAACAGGTACCTCAACCCACAATGGTCTTTCATAAGAAAAAATATTCTACCCAAGAGGTAATGCCTCCACATTTTAAAAGCATTCACTATGGCAGCCAATTCCACATCATGGGTCACATAATTGAATTCATGCTCATTCAATTTTCTGGATTCGTAGCAAATCACATGTCCTTCTTGCATAAGGAATCCTCCGAGCCCTTCCTTGCAAGCATCTGTACACACAAGGAAGTCCTTGTGTGTGTATGAAATATTCAACATAGGCGTATTGGTTAGAAGGTATTTAATGTCTTGGAATCTCTCTTCACATTCTGATGTCCAAATGAATTTAATTCCTTTTTTCTGAAGGGAAGTGATTGGGAAACCAATCTTGGAAAATCCTTTTATGAACCTTCTATAGTATCCTGCTAGGCCCATAAAGGATCTGATATTAGATACATCCTTTGGGGTAGGCAAATCCATGATGGCTTTAATATTGTCAGGATCAACTACCACCCCTTCTTCAGAAATAACATGGCCTAAGTAATGGACTTGTTTATGGAAATATTCACACTTACTAAACTTAGCATAGAGTTGACGTTCTCTTAGTACTTGAAGTACTAACTTAAGATGTTCTTCATGCTCTTCCCTATTCTTAGAATAGATTAAAATATCATCAATGAAAACCAATACAAATATGTCTAAGAATTTATTGAGTACATTATTCATTAAGCACATAAAAGTGGCTGGTGCATTCGTTAGCCCGAATGTCACCACCAAAAATTCATAGTGACCATACCTTGTCTTAAAGGATGTCTTGTGGATGTATTCATCCTTAATTCGGACCTGATGGTATCCATACCTCAAGTTAATCTTGGAGAAGATTGTAGCACCCCTTAATTGGTCAAACAAGTCATTGATCCTTGGCAAGGGATACTTATTCTTTATGGTCATCTTATTGAGTTTCCTATAGTCTATGCACAACCTAAGTGTACTATCCTTATTTTTCACAAATAAGGCTGGTGCTCCCCATGGAGACACACTAGGGAAAATGTATCGTTTTTCCATCATTTCCTTTAGTTGTAGTTTGAGCTCAACTAGCTTTGGTGTACTGTAATGTCCCGTTTTTCCTTGGCAGTCGGGATACCGTGATGGTTTATACAGTTTCCCGTAAACCATTAGACAGATGAGCTAGGGAAACGATACTGGTAAAGTCACTTTCGAATTATAAAGTGAAAATTAGGAAAAGTGAGTTTATTATTATTAAACCCCTCTTTGAGGGTATTTCTCTCCAATTAATAATTCAATGAATATTTTAATGGAGAAAAGGACAAGCGAATGAATAAAAGGATGGTTGAAGGGGAAAAAGGATTATTGACTATTCATTTTGAGAAATTGATTTTGGTGAAGAGCTCGGTGAGCTACAAGGGTTTCAACTGGAAACCCATTTCGACACTTGGATTCGACAGTGAAATTGTCTGCCCTAGCCATGGAATATCGGATTCGGCAGTGAAATTATCTGCCCTAGCTGTGGAATTGGAGAATCCATTCAGGGTTCTCAATTGAAGGTATTGGCCTTGTGTTTTCAAAGAAGTTTATTGGAGACAACTTCATTTTCCGATTTGAGAAGAAAGAGAGCATAATTCTCTTGGCACGAGTGGAGGAATTTGGGTTTTTCTCTTTTGCTGGGCGCATCTTCTATTTGTGGTCGTGTGTTCTTCCATTGTAGCTGAATTATTCCTCATCCAATTCATGGTTGCTAGCTGGGGTCATATTGCTTCTTGTGGGACGAGTTCCCTCATTGCTGGGCGTGATTTATAGCTGTCGATTTTCCCTTCCAGGCTGAGTTCTCCCTAATCCAGGTCAGGGCTTTGTAGCTGGGCACGATTTTCAATTGTTGCTGGTCAGGAAGTGTGGAGCTGCATGTCTCCTTGGCTGGGCCGTATTCCTCATACCTGGAGGCCACATTTTCTTCTTATATTGCATGGGAGGCAAGTGGGGGGACGCTGCTGGTTGACCTCCCCATCTGTGGTTGTACCTTGCATTGTAGGGAGGTGTATCGCTGCATTGGAGGCTGCTATCTCACCTGAATCAACAACAGAACAGTCATTGCATAAGTCATCCCTGTTACCAGCGTGTGGGGACAGATTTGAGGCATTTCTTCATTCCTGACATAAACTGGAGGGTTTGAGCTCCATCTATCCATCTTTACCTTCATTTATGAGAGGTATTTCATGCCATTTCTGATTGTAGTTGGCTCAACCATAATAATCAATAAAATCAACAAAGAGTTTCATTAATATGCTCATATAAATGTAAATGTTCGGTCATTATTTTATGGGTTTTGTTCTATATTAAAATACGATCATTGGAATTTCATTGGGGAGCTATAAGGGTCTAGAAAACCACTAAACAACAAACAAACCCAAGAAACATATCGCTGTCCGATCAAATTTTCACCTACAACCATAAACTCAAAAGCATGCAAACTGTTTGATGAAAGTCCAACACCATAACTAGAAGGATTTTCCTACTTTTACAACTTAGAATATTTCATGTACTCATTCTATAGGGAATTCTAGACACTGACACTACTCCTGGTGCAAATTCTATTGAAAACTCAATATCTCTTTTTGGAGTTAGACCTGATACCTCTTCTAGGAACACATATTTATACTTTCTCAATATGGGATGGTCCTCTATGCTTGGTTTTTCATCCTCAACAGATTCCAATACCTGTATTGCATACAAAGGACATCCTTTTCTGCTATACTTATTCAGTTGAAGTGATGATATTTGTCTCACTGAGACAAACTCTTGAATCCATTGTAGGGTTACCTTTCTCCCTTCTTCATTTTCACAATCCAAGGTTTTACTGTAACAGTCCAAATTGGTTTTATGGGCATCCAAGTAGTCCATGCCAATTAACAGGTCATAAGATCCTAAAGGAAGTATGTTTAGGTTCACTTGGGTGGGAAATACACTTATAACAAATTGACATGCTGGCATGACCTATGTTACTTTACTTTTGGTTTCAGTGGCTAGTTGTACCAGCCATGATTTAACATGTTTAACTTGTTCCAATTTACAGTTCTCAACAGTTTGAGGGGAAACATAACTCAAATTAGAACCAGGGTCAATTAAAATGGAAACATGATGGTTGGCAATGATACCTTCCTTCTCCACCACTGAAGCTTGCTGGTCAGATTGTCTATTATCCAAGGCTACATAAATTTGTGGCATGCTCCTAGCCACATCATTGACTTTGGTAGCCTCTTGGACATTGTAGACCCTCCTATTGTTCTGTTTCCTATGTAGACAATCCATCAACATATGTTCTTCTCCACAACCCCAACATTTCAAGGGTTCTTTCTTTGTGTTATTAGTCTTACTTGTGACTGATCCGAGTGGTTTATTTCCACTCTGGGATGGAAAGGTTTGATGATACACACTTCTAGTAGGAAGAATCATCCTAGAGATTTTCCCATGTTTCTTAAATCTTGAGGATTTAAATCCCTTATTTTTTAATCCTGAATTGTTTTTCTTCTTCCAGTCTTCATGGGGTTCTGTCTTATTCTTGAATTGATCATAGCAATACCTTGCCTTTCAAATAGTATCTTCTAAATTATTTGGATCATCAAACTCAATTCTATCCCTGTAGGACTGAGGTAATTCAAATCATTGCATATTTACCTTTTTATTTTTTATGTAGGGCACATACCTCATCAACTCAAGAAATTTGTTGATATATTCATCTATGGTGAGCTCTCCCAGCTTGAGTTCATAGAACTCCTTGGTATTCCCATCAAAGTACTTTTCTGATGGATACTTCTTCTTGAAGTATTTCTCAAATTGTTTCCATGACAAGTCCTTCTCACGGATTCCTTTCACATTCCTAAGGTCCTCCCACCAAATGGAAGCTTTCCTATTCAGGTTGAAAATAACTATTTGAGCCTTTAAGTTTTTAGAGTAGTCATGGACTCTAAAGTAATTCTTCAATATGAGTAGCCAAACTTCTTCTTCTTCCCCCTTCTTAATCTCTCCATTGAAGGTGGGTGGTTTGGCTTTGTTGAACTCTTCAGGGTCATGACTCTTGGAATGTTTCTTCTTCTTTCTTCTTGTCTGAGAATAAGAACTAATTTTTCCACTAGAATATTCCTTGGAGTTATTCGTATCCTCAGAAGAATATTTCGGTGAGTGTCTCTTGGCTCCATGTTGGGACTTCCTTGAGGTGCTCCTCCTAGCGTGGCCACTTTCAGGACCATGATTTTGTATCTCATGTGGAATTGGAGTTTTATTAGTATGATGTATGTCCACATGACTAACAACTGGGCCATGTTGCAGTTGCCTTTATATACCTGATAGACTTTGTAGTAAGACTGCATTAATTTCAGTATGCTTTTGTTGTTCCTTTATCCACCTTTCATTTTCATCCTTACAAATATGTAATTATTCCATGAGGCTTCTTAGAGTTTCGAACAAATATGGAGGGGTTTCCACTACCCTCCTTTCATTAGATTCTTCCTCTCTATTGTGGGATATTTCCCCCAACTCATGGTGTGTCACCATCTCTTACGTTGTAGTTTTCCAGTTGTTCACTAACTGCTTGAGTGCTAATAAAATATTTTATGTTAGTTAATGATCTACTAATTCATGAACAAAATGTATCATTGCAAAGTGAAGTCAAATTATTTATTTGGAACATTAGCAACATATAATGCAGATTTACAAAACATCTATCAATAGTAGAAGGTTTCATTTCTCTCTTCAGTGGAGGTTCAGACAAGTTTCTTATAGAAGGGGGTAAGGTAGGGTGTTATCCGTTAAAGTTATTTCAAAATATTTTTATGTGACTCGTGCATGAGCCCAAGCAGGCCAAGTGCTGTAACCATGCTCTGATACCAATTTGTAAGAAACCTGACCCCTAAATAATATTTTAATGGATGGGGAATCATAACTTAGTTTTCCTTAACTATCTCAAATCCTAATTCTGGGATCTCCATCAACATTTGCTCGCCACTCGTTTTCTAACGATTTCCACCATACTGAAATCTAAGCTCTGGGTTGTAAGTTAGGGATTCCCGAAGTTCTTCAGGCATTCATAATTTGAGGGCCACATGGCGTCCACATGGATCCGTATCATTCGTGCCATCATAAAACTCCTACATCCATGGTGGAGTTCCATCCACCGTCCAATCCAACAATGATATTTGATCTTCATTTGAAAGATAAGCTGCAAGGGAGTTTGGAATTCAATGCTTCAACACTAAACATCCCTTTTTTATTATGCACGCATGTCCTATGGAGACCCAAATTCTTGGACTTCTGAAATTATTCCATGTAGTTCCTGCCTTCACCCCTTTTGGAGCATACTTTCTAACACCTCAAGTCTCCTAGAGTTATAGGTGGGTCCTGCATGCTCCTCTTTCCAAATGGGTCAAATGGTGAGTTCCATGTGTGATACATAACCAGGTAGAGATGACACATGGCCCCTTCAATGGGTGACATGTGTCACATGTTAATGGGCCTATAGGGTCTGTAAAATGCATGAATCTAGGTGAAACATGGCACGTTTATCGTGGGTCCACATCACCCCAAAGGACATCATGGTGCCATACCACTTTGCAGCTCCAACATTCGGGGGATTCTATCCGCTCCAAACTCCTTTCCTCCTAGAGTGGGACTTCACCAAAGAGTTGTATGTGTGTCCTTCCTTTTGGTTGATCATATGGTTAAGAGGGATCACGAGGGGTCCTCGGATCAATGATCCGCATTGCTTCATAACTATTCCATTCAGGTGTTTTTCATGTAGTTTCCAGCTTCCTTTCAAAGCTCTGAACTTTGAACCACTCCCTATATATTGCCAGATAAACCTAGTGTTCATGGCCAGGATTTACTCTGACTTGCAGAGATTCGGGGAAACTTGCATGTTCTTGTGTTTACACTTTGATACAGTTGGATAATTGGACTTCCTGATAGCTGTTGATCGATGGACATGCCTCCCTCTACTCTCAATAGTCCAGATTAACTTCGTGAATCTGACATTTAGAATTTTTTTCATTAGACCACCTCTATTATCTTGAAGTGGGACTTTGATGAAGTACTTAGTGCTACCCCCTCACTAGGTTCGATTTAACATCTGAGAGAGATATCCAATGGATTCCCAGATCCACGATCCTCATCAATTTGCAACTCTGGACTTCATATGTTTTTGAGGGTTGTGAATTCATATGTCCCGAAGCTCAAAATTCCTAGAGTTCCTAAGCTAGAGTAGCTTCACTCCTTTTAGGCTTAACGAGGGGTTTCCAACCCCGGGTCATATGGAACCTTATATAATTCCAGGGGATACACTCATCTTTTAGCCAATATTTGATTATGTATGGTTCATGAACCCTTCTTCATACAGATGAAGGGTCTGATAGAGGCACCCTACTTCCACCGAATTCAATCTTAGTCTTCCCATGAAAAAATTCGAGAGGCCGACAACACCAAAGTGGTCTAGCTAAACCCATCCTAACTGTTGCACTAAAAATTCCATCTTGGGGAAAAGTCCCCTTAGGAAATCTCCATTCGTTGCATAAACAGTCGCCTATACTTAGACATACGTATAGACTCAAGTCCCATAGCTCTCTAACTATTAAAACGAGGCAAATAAAAGACCATGTAAATATAGCAATTTACAGAAGAAAATGAGCATTTCTAATAATTGTTCAGAAACTGTAAAACTTAACCATAACCACCAAAATTCAATCATCACATCCATTTTATTACACAGAGTATGAAAATATTTATCCAAAACTGGAAACTGTGAAGCGACTGCCGAAAAGGGTGCCTGTTTCCACCCAACCATAGGCACAACCACTCATGATGGATTTACCATTGGCCACCCCTGAGATATACCATGATTCTTTTAGAGAGAATCTTTCTCCTTTCTCAATGATAGTCAGGGAGGAAGGTTACTCTCCTCCTCCCACATGATCTTGGAAACCAGTTTTCCTCGATACCAAGCAAGGAGGTCTGCACGAGTACTTCCACAGTCACTTGTTGACTTCGTTTATCAGTTTGTAGTGAAAAACATTCTCATGGATTCTTGCACCCAAAATGAGATTGCTTCTCAGTTTTCCTCTCAACTCCAGAGTTGAAAAACACTCTCTTCTCTTTTGGAGATCATTTTCTCCACCCTGCTTTCTTGCAGATCTGCCTTTGTACCCCAAATTACTTCCTTTCTTTCCTTCCTTAGCAAGGTTGTGTGGGTCTGAATCCCTAAATAATGGTCAGGTCTAGAAGCCTTATAGATGGTTACCCTTCTCCATCTCCTCATTAACTCTTGAGGAGGGCCTTCCAACTACCAACCCGACTGGTAATTCATTTTGGGGTTAGAGGACTGTTGAGCAATTACATCCAGTAAGGTACTGGTTTGGTGAGGGTCATATCAACCATTCTTGGTTTCCCTCACCATATATCTCATAGCATCCATGGTCTATATTGAAAAACTTCCCCCTTTCAACAGTTATGCAACACTTATCCATTTTCTATTAATAACAAAAAATACATACATTGACCCTTTTAGACAAAGTTTCATCATATAAAAAATTCACACACCGCCATATTCTCTTATCCAGTTATAGTTATATCTACAAACTAGGGGAAACAAGGGTATTATAGATGGAGTTAGAGTTTGACAGTGTGATGTGTAGTTTTCAAAAATACCTTTCCAACAGGCTATCAGGCACCTAAAATGGAGTTCATATGGAAACATTACGACCCTGGGAAGTTGAGGTACCAACTTACCCATAGGGGCCAACATAACTTTTGGTGTTTCATCTCCTAGGGTCATATTTTTGGATGTCTAGGGTTTTTGCATTCATGAGTAATGCTAAAAATGCCTCTGGAGCCTCATTGAAATCATTCTGCTAAGACGGATGTGCGAAGCAGCCACATCTCTTCTTAGAGATAGATAACACCATTCGATCAAGTGTTTCAATTCTGCAGTTTTACAGTTTCAACCTATTACATTTATTCAATAGAATATATTTTTCACTGGATATCTGTGTTTTTCTTCATATCTCTGTGTTTATTTTAATTAGTCTGTTAATCAGCTCGTTTCGCTCCTAAATATGGATCAGTGGTATCAAAGCAGTCTTCTCTTAATTTATTTTTCTTCATGCATGTCCCCAACAAGACCTGGGTACAAGAAGTTGGGACTTGAACCAATCGATCCGTTGCAAGATCAGTCGTTCCGAGCCCGACAACAACCCACGGGGGATGAAAATAAAGATGATAGGGCAGGAGATCCTTTTAAAATGTTGTTTGAGGAAGACCTTGTGCGAAAAACGAACAAATTAATGGGCAAATTTGCAAAGATCCTTCAGTGGCTGCCCAGAGGAGAAGCATCTTCATAAAGCGACCATGCAACCCCCTTCAAGATATAGGTAAATTTTGATATTCCATTATTTAAAGGACAGATAGATGCGAATGCTGTAGATAAATGATTGAATCTACTCGAAGGGTATTTTATGTTAGTTATTGATATACTAATTCATGAAAAACACATATCATTTCAAAGTGAAGTCAACTTCTTTATTTGGAACATTAGCAATATACAATGCAAATTTACAAAACATCTATCAATAGTAGAAGGTTTCATTTCTCTCTTCAGTGGAGGTTCATACAAGTTTCTTATAGATGGGGGTAAGGTAGGGTGTTACCCCTTAAAGTTCTCTAAAAATATTTTTATGTGACTCGTGCATGAGCCTAAGCAGGCCAACTACTATAACCATGCTCTGATACCAATTTGTAACAAACCTGAGTCCTAAATAATATTTTAATGGATGGGGCATCATAACTTAGTTTTCCTTAAATATCTCAAATCCTAATTCTGTGATCTCCATCATCTTCTACTCGCCACAAGTTTTCTAACGATTTCCACCATACTGAAATCTTAGCTCTAGGTTGCAAGTTAGGGATTTCTGAAGTTCTTAGGGTGTTCATTGGTTGAGGGCCACATGGTGTCCACGTGGATCCGTATCATTCGTGCCATCCTAAAATTCCTACATCCATGGTAGAATTCCATCCACCATCCAATCTAATAATGAGATTTGATCTTCATTTGACACATAAGATGTACGGGAGTTAGGCGTTCAATGCTTCAGCACTAGACATCCCTTTTTTCTTATGCACACATGTACTATGGAGTCCCAAATTCTTGGACTTATGAAATGTTGCCACGTAGCTCCTGCCTTCACCCCTTTTGAAGCATACTTTCTAACACCTCAAGTCTCTCGGAGTTATAGGTGGGTCCCACATGCTCCTCCTGCCAAATGGGTCAAATGGTGAGTTCCAGGTGTGATTCATGACTAGGTAGAGATGACACATGGCCCCTTCAATGGGTGACATGTGTCACGTGCTAATGGGCCTATAGTGTCTTCTAAACACATGAATTTAGGTGAAACGTAGCACATTGATCGTGGTTCCACATCACCCTAGATGACCTCACAGTGCCATGTCACTTTGTAATTCCAACATTCAGAGGATTCTATCTGCTCCACACTCCTTTCCTCCCAGAGTGGGAATTCACCAAAGCATTGCATGTGATTACTTCATTTTGGTTGATCAAATGGTTGAGAGGGATCACGAGGGGTCCTCAGATCGATGATCCGCATTGCTTCGTAAATATTCAATTCAGGTGTTTTGTGTGTAGTTTCTAGCTTCCTCCCAGAGGTCCAAACTCTGAACCACTCTCGATATATTTCCAGATGAACCTAGTGTTCACGACCAAGATTTACTCTGACTTGCAGAGCTTCGGGGAAACTTGCATGTTCTTGTGTTTACACTTTGATACTGTTGGATAATTAGACTTCCAGATAGCTGTTGATCTATGGACATGCGTCCCTCTACTCTCAATAGTCTAGATTAACTTCGTGAATCCGACATTCAAAATTTTTGGCATTAGACCACCTTTATTCTCCTCAAGTGGGACTTCACCGAAGTACTTAGCGCTACCCCCTCACTAGGTTCGATTTAATGACTAAGAGAAATATCCAATGGATTCCTAGATCCACGACCCTCATCAATTCGCAAATCTAGCCTTCATATGTTTTCGAGGGCTATGAATTGATATGTCCCAGAGCTCCGAATTCCTAGAGTTCCTAAGCTAGAGTAGCTTCACTCCTTTTGGGCTTAGCGGGGGGTTTCCAACCCTGGGTCATATGGAACCTTGTATAATTCCAAGGGATACACTCAAATTTTAGCTGAGATTTGATTAAGGCTAGGCCATGAGGCCTTGGTCATATAGGTGAAGGGTATGATAGAGGCACCCTACTTCCACCAAATTCAATATTATTCTTCCCGTGAAAAGATTCAAGAGGTCGAAAACACCGAAATGATCTAGCTAAACCCATCCTGACTCTTTCACTACAAACTCCATCTTGGGGAAACATCCCCTTAGGAAATCTCCAACTCGTGCATAAACAATCACCTATAATTAGACTTACTTATAGACTCACGTCCCATAGCTCTCTAACTATTAAACCGAGAAAAAAAAAATACCCTGTAAATATAGCAGTTTACAGAAGAAATTGATCATTTCTAATAACTGTTCAGACACTGTAAAACTTAACCATAACCAACAAAATTCAATCATCACATCCATTTTATTACACAGAGTATGAAAATACTTATTTGAAACTGGAAACCGTAAAGTGACTACTGAAACGGGTGTATGTTTCCACCCCACCATAGGCACAACCACTCCTGATGGATTTACCGCTGGCCACCCTCGAGCAAGACCATGATGCTCTGAGAGAGACTCTGTCTCCTTTCTCAATTATATTTAGGGACGAAGTTTACTCTCATCCTCCCACATGATCTTGGCAACCAGTTTTCCTTGATACCAAGCAAGGAGGTCTGCACGAGTACTTCCACACTCACTTGTCGACTTCATTTATTAGCTTGTAGAGAAAACCATTGATCTAGATTTATGTAGGAACACAATGAAATACATAAATACACATAAACACAGAGATGCAGTGGAAATTGTTAACTCCCAAAATAGCACCGTCATTTTGGTCGGGTTTTATGGTGGATAGCATGGCTATTGATAGTTTCCGCAAGTTACTTTGAGTTTTTATAGCTGAGAAAAATTTTAGATTTTGGTTTGACTTAGAAATNAACGTGTTTTCAAAGGTTCATTGTGCGCTGTGGAAAGTGCCCACTTTCAACAGCTAAGGAGATCGTTTCATCAGTTGGCGCGCTGTTGAAAGTGTCAAATCTTAAAAGGTTCTTAAAATCAGTTCTCGGGTGGCGCACTGTCAAAGTGCATACTTTCCGCAGCTAACAGGGGCTTACAAAGAGGCACGGTGAGGAAAGTCAAGATTATCAACAGCTAACAGAGGCTGTACTCCCGGGTTGGCAACATCAGATCAAATCTTTGTTTCCATATCAGACATTGTTCACAAAGGATCGTTTAGGGTTTTGAATTGCAAATGGAAAAATGATACTTAAACTTGCAGGGAAATTTTCAATCCCTTCCTGAGATCCAAATTAAGATATAAAAACACCATTGGAAAGATGAGATTCTCTAGATGTCGATAGACTATTCATATATGAAAAATGGATTTTTTATGACCGAGAAATTCGATCTTGAAAATCTGTCCTCTTTCAACAGCGCAGAAGGCAGAATTTTGGCTAGTTAGCTGTGGAAAGTGGCTGCTTTCAACAGCGCAGGAGTAGATTTTTCAGGCAGGTGCGCTGTGGAAAGCCTGTAATAGCCAGAATGTTATGATTTTCACCCAGATCTGGAATTTTTGAATTAAAAGCAGATTAAACCTTTTGGACTAGACAGATGGTGGATTATTCCATCAAATCCAAAGGCTATTTTGGGAAAGATAAGTCAAAAAAGGAAATTTTTTGACTAGATTTGGTCATTTTCAAGAGCAAAATGATAGGGATTTTTGGCACACATCATCAAATTCGAATTCCATCTTTGGAGGAGCAAATCAAAGAGCCTTGGAAGGCTAGGATACACTTCATCAACTTTCAACCAATGTTTGAAGACCAAAAGATAGAGGTTGACCTCATCTTGAGGATCTCTCCTTATCTTTTGTGAATTAGTTTTGACTTTCTATTTTTAGAATATCAGATCCATTGTTTTAGGATCTGAAACTGATT